>JABSTL010000374.1:0-95405 GCA_013759095.1 Fusarium sp. NRRL 29148
TGTCTCCAATCTGCTAGGCCTGCACCGCACTGCATCATTGTATTTGCACTGCGTACGTTGTGTTGCTTTGCGTCTGCTGCATGCGTCTGGCCTGTCTGTTCACTTGTCAAAGACTCATCGCGCGTACTGTATGTCTGTAGGTAGGTATGTATGTACTCGGCCAAGGGCCTATGACTTGAACGCATGGGAGGTTGCAGGAGGGGGGGGAGGGGGGTCATCCCGTCTCATGGATGTGGATGTGGATGTGTGACAGGCATTTCATGGGAGTATCCAGTGCCAGCCTCTCCAGACAGAGACAGAGGGACAGGGGCCCTGAAGCCCATATGACGGTGCATTAGGATCTCTCGCACTGGGTTGTCGGTGTGCTGGATGATGATGATGGTGATGTAGATGGAGGCAGACGACGGGACGGAGATGGAGATGCCGGATAGTGGTCATAGTGAGGGAATTGACTGATGGAGGAGTTGATGCTGCTGATGCTGCTGATGCTGGTCGGCTCTTGTGATACTTGAACCTCAGCATATCCTTAGTTTCCTTCCTCTTCTGGCTCTCTGCTTGAACACCTCATACAATAAGATGCTTCCTCTCGCTTCTCTTCCTTCCGTCCTTTCCAGTTACCATTCGCGATACGCGGGACTCAGGCACCTTCCGTCACGCACATGCCATGCCGCAGGGCTAGTCGCAGCATGCACCTCACCCATTGGAGAAGCAACCTCAACTTGACACTTAGGGCTGAAGAGGCTTTTAGAGATTGGCCCTGGCCTGGCCTGGCCATCCCTCTCTCTACTGTAGTGTACCTCTGTCTCTCTGTCTCTCTCTAGGGGGGGGGCGTGTCTACGGCCTACCAAATCGACACTGTATTCGGTAGGGGACTAATGATTTTCTGCCGGAAACTCTCTTCTCACTCTCCGCAGCCTTATACCTCAAGATTGCGGGCGCCAGCTCACCTCACCTTTGTTTGGCGAACGAACTACACTACTCACAGAACTGCACTACGGTACGCTATCCGCTACAAATACTGACGCGAGATGCGGAACCCAACCCACGTCTGCATACGTTAATTGGCTTCTAGCGCTATGAGTTGTCAAGATTTACTGGGTCGTCATTCACTTTCATTTACCTGGCTCGCTCTGGCTAGGCCTAGTGTGTCAGGTGTCGCCCATCGGCTCTGCTGTGCGGTGTTCAGTCAGTCAGTGAAGCTCCTTCAACTATGTATCCTGTCTGGATACAACAGCAAGCTGCCCTTTTCAGCCATCATTGCATCTTCTAGTCATGACTTTCTTTAACTGGACGACCCTCTCGCTGGCTGGCCAAGAAAGGATCGCTACTCAACGGCCCACCATGTCTCAACAGTCATGCATGCAAATTCGTACAGTAACTTAGTTTGATTATCGAGACTCCCAGATATTTACTGTCTCAGGATATGAGGTTCTTGATCATAATCAGTTAGTTTGGGGCAATGCGGTTAAACGCTCCACTAGCATTCAAGACTATAAAAACAACCCCAAGCATGATCGTCATAATGAAACCGCCATGCGAGTTCTACATATTTCAGCCATGGTAATTACCTAGATAAGCCTATTAGACGCTCCAAAGTGGCTGCTGGAAGCTATATCCTAGTCGATAGAATAAGGCAGGTAAGCAACCAGGTAGTCTAGTGTACCGAGGTTCCTTTGGGAGCTAGTTAGCTATGATCCCAAACCAGGATTTCCAAGGAGGGCTGTTTATTCCTCCGTGAAACTTTGCAATTACATAAACTTCCCGTCTCTTGGTAGAACTGGGATAACAAGGCATGGTTATCCATGGATCTGGGATCTCATCCGTCCGTCTTTGGTCGTTTTGAGTGACCATGGTCCATTCATAGACTTTGCCCAACTACCGAACCGACGTCGATTATTCAGAGTCAGAACATCTCAGTTTGAACGTCAAACGTCACAACTTGACTTGAGAATGCCCCTTCTCGCTCCCCTCGTAAGACAGGAACATGCCAACAAGCACGCAAGGGCCTCAAAGACCCCAGAGGACCCTTGTCAGGGCACAATAACGGTAAAGTACGTACTTCATCTGCCTTCCATGTTGGGTTCGTCTTTGCTTGTATGTCTCGCCATTGGATCTCAGTTGACAGAGCCCTGGACTGGGCTAGGCTGGGTTGGGGTGTGGTAAAACGTGTGACGTTGAGACAGGTGTCAGAATCAACTGGTCTAATGGTTTGTTGAGTTACACAATACTTGCCTAAGTATTTTCGTCACTTAACATAGTGTCCTAAGATTTCTTGTCTGCCCTAGGCTGGGCAGCTCCAGATACCGACACCGCGGCCAAACTAGCGCCCTCCCATATCCATTTGCAACTTAGCCAGATGTGAAATTCTGTGACCCACGACGATTTAGATCCAATGCTAAACAGTTCTTGAGACTGGAGACCTTTCCAAATCTGCACGATGTCCTGTTTGATGCCTCAACTTCCTCATCGCTTTACGGTACAGCCTACAGGATAACCACAGCTACAGTGCGTATCGTATTGGTTCCTTTGCGAGGCCGCGTGATCTAAGGGTGGCTTGTGTGGGTTCGTCGGATACATTACCCAATCCTGTCGGTTCTACTAGTTTTTTTTGTATTCTGCCGTTGCGTTGACGAACGCCTCGTATCATACCACCCCATACTATCTTGCCACCACCATGACGAGTCGAGTCGATGCGGTGGATGGGGAACAAGGTACGGGCAGAAAAAGGACCTGCCTAGACTGTCGTTGCTTGACTTTCCAAGTGGTCGCATGAAGATCGCCCGTGCAGATTGGTGTCCGCTGCATCTGCCACGCGCCAGATGTCCTAGGTGCCGTTAAATTCGGGGGCCAAATGACTGAGATTCATTTCCAGTCAACTACGCACGTACGTCTGTGGCAGACTTGCATGAAGATTCGGAAATATCAAGGACGGAGAGAATTGGGCGAGTACAAACTACTTTGTCGATCTGGTCGTGACATATCATATTCTCCTCCGAGTGCTTTGTTTCTCACTTACAGTGGAGATTGTGATATCAGTTAACAAGAGTTGGATGGATGGATAGCCACAGATTTAGAAATACAAACTAAATACCTCTTGACATTAAGCTACCTAGACCCCTACACTTAACCCGTACCCATCAGGATGATCCATTCCCGTTGGGTCCTCAAACTGGTTCTCCCCTAGCGTCATTTCCCAGAGGTCGGTTAAGCAAGAAGAAACAAGACTAACTATCCCGTACATACTCAATGAGTGAGAGTCTTTTAGACCATGCTATTCCAGTCCTTGGCCCATTTCGCTTTCGGTGCTCCTGCAGGAGGCACACGAGATTGATTCGTCTGCGCTTGCATGGCATTGACGGTGCACCTAACAACGACAAGTTGTTTGATATCACATGCTATGTTTTGTGCGCTTCTAGGCAAAGACGTCAACTAAATGTCCTGTGGGGTTGCTTTGTGCCGAGGCTTGAGTTCCCCGACGGAGTTGACGGGACGGGGATCCCCGTCTCTTCACTCACTCTCACTCTTTCATCCTTTCACTCTTGCAATGAAGAATCGATATACCCGGCCCGACAGTTAAAGGACCGAGTTTCTCTTACTATACAAGTTTCAGTGTTTCTGACACAAACCTCTGTTTGGTTTTCTGCAGGCGAATGTTCTCGGTGCGATGAGTTGAACAAGAAACTCGCCATGCTTCATCCTGTACTGTATCCGTATCTATTCATATCTCGGCGTGTTCCGCTCGAAACCTCGTCCCTTATGTGGGCAATTAAACCAGACGGTTTACGAATCTGGCCATCCTATTTCCTTATTGGCGGACTATACTCGCTGTATTTCTTCGACAGAGGGCTCATATCTGCGTCTTGAACCAATAACCTCATTCTGCTAATAAACCCCCCAATGCTAACCCCAGGGTAAATCTTTGCCCCATCATCGTTGCATTGTCCTCCTGCACAGTAGACACTCCCTAGGGGAGGAAAGAAACTCGGGACCTTGATCCTGAGTGACTAAAATATTTAGGTTACCCAGTAAAAGTTTAGGGTAAGTTTAACATAGACCTAGGACATCCTTTGCTGAGTTTATTTTGACACCCTATATCAAGATCTGGTGTTTTCTTGCTCCCTGAGGACTCCGTATCCGTAGCTGAGCCGGCTATAGTGTGGTGGGCAAAGATCCTCAATTATGAAGCTCTGACTAATACTTGGGTAAAAATATCTGACAAGTGCGGGCGTTGGATTCAAGACCTTGACAGGCTTGAGGTTGTGGTTGATTCCCACCCGAATCGGGCCGCGGAACATTTTAGCAGAATTCGAGGTCATGATCAGCATGAAATTTATGTATGTGCCAACAACCAACAGCATAGCACAGCACAGGTCGTAGGTCGGTAGTTGAACAACGTGGTAGGGGTAGCGGAACGGATCCTGCAGACCATCTTCCGGACTGTACGGGTACAGTACAGTAGTGTAGTGTTGAATCTCTCTCTCACCTCGTGGAAGTCGATGAGGCTACCCTGTTCTAGAAAACACCTCCGATATTGGGGGAGAGATCGCGCGCCACGATCCTTCGTGCTCAGACTTCTGGGACATGCACGCACGCACGCCATGTCCATGGTCCGTCGCCCAATCGCGACAGGGACAGCGCTTCTGAGCGGCTTCCAAGCGCGTTCCTTGCAAGGATGGGAGACCCTTCCACCGAGTTTCCAGAATCACGCACTCCAGCGCTCAACTCACTCGGTCGGCACTCCCTGGACTGGGCCTGAGCAGCCCCCGCAGCCTCACCCCCTAATACGGACGGGACCTGTCAAGAACCATGACAGGACCTTTTTTAAGGTAGTGGAGGCTATATCTTATTAGTTTGTGTGGAAATTGCTATTGTCAGCTCACACCGCCAGCTTTCTTTCCAGTGTTTGACTCGTAACCAAGTGCGAGGCGACAAGGCTTTTACCGCTTATTCGCTACCGTCGTGTGAGACATGGGATACAGACTTTGTGTCCAATGTTTTGACCCCTGTATCTGATGATGAGTGACCTTCCAAGAAACACCACAAGATTCAAGAAATTTGTGTGTGCATGAATGCATTTGTACGCCAAGTTTTGATGACATGATGATCTCTCCTATCCGTGTTCATCTACCGAGTGTTGATCACTGCAGCCAAAGATAGAAGTGAAGCATTAATTGGTCGTCAAACTTGGCGATGGACCGTGCTGCGCCTCACCAATTTGCGAGGCTTATCAGATGTGGCGGTTAGTAAATGTTCTGTACTTTGTACTTGCTACCCCTCCCTCCCACTTTGAACTTCAAATCATCAAATCCCTTCCCCATACAACAAACAACCTTGTCCATTAACAACAAATTCCTTAAGCCTTCAAAATTAGCATAGCACATTTTGCACCTGTCATCATCTCCACCATCTCATCTCCTGCATATCCTGTATTTGACGACCTATTGCTCTCTCCCTTGCCGCGTCACCGCATCCCAAATAGCCTCAAACCCTTGGCCATCTGAATCTGAGATCCCTGCATATTGAGTTGGTCCAAGTTCTGCATCACAATGGCAACCTTGGATAATGCGAATCCAACTATCCTGAGTGCGTCTCAGCTGCCTACCCGGCAGAAGAAGGCTGAGCCGCGTCGGGGTCCGGATTCCAAATACGACGATATCATCTTCGCGAAGCCATCGTATCTTTCAGGGCCTTTCGGTCAAGGTCCGGCCGCATGGCCCCGAATGAACGACTGGCAGGATGAGTTCTCATCCGAAGCTATTGACGAACAAGAAATTTATGGTATGATCCTTCTCCATTTTACTTGAGTCATTTCGTTGGTGAATTTGCCACTCCAGTATCTTCGTGCGCATTTACGCTGGGGCTTGGGGCTCGCGAGGGTTCCAAGTGACTCGAGTACATATCCACGTTTAACAAGACATGGCACTAACGTTGGACAGATCTGATCTCAACAATCTCGGATCCAGAGCACCCGGTATCACTCGGCCAATTGTCAGTGATTAACCTCTCTGATATTCACATTAGTCCCTCTCCTTCTATGGGCGTTCCTGACCCTAATACCATCGTCCAGGTGGTTGTGGAGATCACGCCTACCATCACCCACTGCTCGCTAGCCACCGTTATTGGGCTGGGAGTTCGAGTGAGACTGGAGCAGGCACTGCCGCCCAACTACCGTGTGGATGTCACCTGCAAAGAGAACAGCCACAACCAAGATGATCAAGTCAACAAGCAATTAGGCGATAAGGAACGAGTTGCTGCAGCTTTAGAGAACGACACTCTGAAGGGAGTACTGGACAAGATGTTGGAAACTTGCGTTTAGTCATGACAAAAGTTTCTATTTCTGAAGACTACACTCTTTTAGAAGGCTTCAATATCACAGGGATTCAGCTCGCTGATCTTCTGCTACGCACCATCGATTAATGTCACTACAACACAGACATGTGACCAATACGAAGGATGCGGAACACGATCATTCTCGTTCCGAAGCCGAATGGTAGAGCGAAAATACCACCTTGGTGACCTTACCATGTCTTGAATCTCGGCATTCAAGTTGGGGTAGTCTGGATAGACTGTACCGTTTAACTGGTAATGAGAGAGCGCTGGGGAAAAGAGCGATTCTTGATTGGAGAGCAATGACAAGGGGTTCTATCAAGGATATCCTCATCTAAATAAGGTTCAGCTACCACGAACAAGCAACTCACGCTACTCATGAGAAACCTTCCTCCAGTCCAAGTGCAACATCGCAACGAGTGGGCATTCCAATGTATCGGACTATTGGAACCTGGTATTCTGAGAGTATCGAGAATGTTATCGGTGTCACGTCGAGCTAATTTTTAGTTTGATACACAACACATGGTTGGGTTGCAACAAACGCGTGTGCATTTGCCTTGCTGGATGAATACATACAGTACATACATGCGCACATATTCACAATCAAAGATATATGTCGACTTGTTCAACTTCCTTCGTTCATGAGCGTCTCGTTTCTTCTCTATCCTCTCGTGCATAAAAACCGACGTCGACCAGATTCCACGATTAGCTTTCCGTTTTGGGAATCATCGTCGTACCATACCAAGTAGCGCCCTATATCAGCATGCTACTCGTGGAGGCGTCCCAACGTCCCCCACTTCGGGTCGCCGCAAATCCAAACGTCCCTGACCTGACTGAGTCTGGGCCCCCATGGTTCATTGTCACTTCAGTGCCTTGCCTTGACAGGCACTGTAGGCTACGGAACGGGACCTACCGCCACGAGACGTCATGCTTGACTCTGTCGGCCCTTTTCATAGCCAAGAGGCAAGGCCGTCTCTCATAGGGCACTATTAAGAGCTGTCTGTTTGTGCGATGTCTCCTTTCGTGGCATGTCCTGCCAAGACTAGTAGCTCCCGTTTGGCAGGTTTAAAAGAACTGGGGATTTAGACTTGCCGCCACACGTAATCATATCGTAGACCAAATCGGTCAAGCTTCACGGTACTCAACTCATCAATCAGTCTGTCCTCGAAATCATACAGCGCCGTAGTCACGCCCCTAGCTCCAGCCTCCAGGAGCTTTTGTCTTGGAGACTTCATCCACACCACTATCCTTCAGGGGTTGACCCCCGCTCCCCCAGTGTCTTTGCGGTTTTGTGGACGCCCAGGGATCACAGTTGCATTTCGCTTGGACGGTCTCAAATGATATGTTTGGGGGAAAGCAACCTTGCCTTGCGTCTGCGCGACGATCCCCCGATCTTGCAACTCCCGCGACGCGATCCCCCCGGTTCGATACGAGTCTCGGGATTGGTCCGCTATCGATGTTGCAGAAGAGACTTGTATTTTCCTCAGCGGCGATCGTCAAGGTAAACATGATGGGATGTATTTGTCCACAACCATCAATTGTCTTGCATATTCTAAGACACCACTTACCACTTGCTCTGTCCCGCATTTCATACCTCCTCGTGACGTGGGGATAAGCCACCAATGTCTTGGAATCACTCTCCCTAGAGCCAATGGGGAGTTTTAGACTTAATTGCTGATGAGCCATGAATTATATCGTTCGTCCAGCACCCCCAGACTAATGTTACACCTTCAGGTTATCGCTTTAACCCTCAAGCCTTCACCGAGATGGGTTATGGATGTGCCTGGCAGATGGGCTCATGCCCATCGTTCCCGGCACCCTAGCAAACCTTGTGTCCTGTCAATAATCCCTGTCACGATGCTTATCAACCGCTTCGTCATTCACTTGCTTGCCACGAGGTTCGAACCGTGGTCCCTGAACGGGCAAGGGTTTCTAGAAAGACCCGTTGAGATCACCGGTTAATCGTCCCGTGGAAGCTTCCATGAAGCGCTCATTCGACTCCACCGTCTTCACTGTTGCTTTGACCTCTGTTTTATATCTGTATTAACAGGACTGCAAGCTTCTGGATGAACTGTCTAATGGAACCAACTGCGAAACTAGTCCAAATCCTGAATGTTATTAACATTGTCTCTAATAGTCTGGTGCGCGATCTGTCGTAAAGCATAACCATGACGCTACAGTCCCGCGCGGTAGAGCTCAAGGATAAATCCCCTAGCACCATCGTCAGCATCTTGAAAAAGTTCCTGTCAACAAACAGGCCTCGCCGTCGTTGACAAGGAACGTGTGGTCTAACCAGAACAGCATTAGAATGGCCAACTCTACAGGAACTTATTTTATATGACAGAATTGGGAGTAGCAAAAAGTCAAAGAACCTCAACACCTGGCCTTGATTTCTGATTATTGTTCCCTGTTTATGCTGGTCTATATGAAACCTTCCCGCCGTTGACCTGCTTGTTCTCTACGGTTCCGCAAGTGTGCCACTGAACTTCCATCTCATCCTTGCTACCAAATTCGGGTTATCAAAATGCAGGTGGCCATCTCCATCAAACAAAGGTTCAGCCAACGGGGTTCAACTACTCCAAGATCTTTAATGGAGTCGTCCCTGCAGCCCCTGCTCCTCATATTGGACCCTCAAAGACCCCCCCGGAATATCCCGCCCGTTGCTCATCCACAGATTGCAAATGTTTAGATCTCTCCAAGCATCCCACTCTCCATCAGGCTTTGGTAGAACTCAGGCTCAAGGAAAGTCTTCACACTAACGTCCTCGCTTAGACCCTTGCGTCTTCGTGTCTTGAGAACAAAGTCGCGGGCAGTTGCCTGTGCAGAAGCAGGCTGAAGCGGACGAATGATCTGCTCACGATCGAGAGGATCACCAGGCACGATGCTCCAGCTATCAAACACAAGACTGACCATCGAACTGCCCTGCGTCTTGATCCGCAGGTCGGTTTCGAAGCCGAAACTGTCAATAACAGGCAGTAGACCGTTGACGCGATACAACGGCGTACCAGCAACGGGACCATCTGACAAAACGTGCCCGCGACGCCGCGAGAGCACATTGTAGACCTCCATGTAGGAGTCCTCAGGGCCCGTTACAGAGACTGAGTAGACAGGCTCCATGAGGCGGGGCGATGCCATGAGGAAGGAGGAATAACACGCTCGTCGAGAGGTGGGGATGATTTGGCCGCCTCCACGGAAGATGGCCTCGTTGGCTAGTAGCACATCTGTAACCTTGAACTTTGTGTTTCGTATCGCTGTTGCCTCATGTCAGTATTTGTTTTGAATCGTTCACTATTGCTCCTGATTTGGATGTATATATCCTTGCAGGGGCCCAGAGGATAAGTTATCCATTGTCAGGGGGCAAGGGATCGTCGGATATGCTTTTCCATTTGTTCCTGGCAGAACTGGAGCGGTCAAGCGGCTCTGTCCGCAATGTCATTCGGAACAAAATCCCTTACACAGTGGAAACAGGTGGTCCCATCGACATTCTGCAAGAATCCACGTTTGGAGACCGCCAAGTCTTTGCCAGCCGCATATTAGCCAGCGAAATACGCTGGAGGCTGGAAGGCAGAGGTGGAGAGTTCGTGCAAACTCCACAAGGAACTACCTTGTCTCTGTTGCTGTCGAGGTCCACTGCCAATGGCAACTGCTGATAATGAAACATATACAAAGCCCACTCTTCACTTGAAGGATGTGCCCCATACTGTTGATACAACGTTTCCTCGAAACGAGCCACTGGGCAATAGATTGTGGCCCAGATAGAAAATGAAAGAGGATGCTTACGTTCTTCGCACAGGGGTCCCTCGCGGGTAGCCCAGCTGAATCCTTGTCGAATAGACTCTTTGACAGCATTGAGTGTTTTCTTGTCCACCTGAACTTTATATTAGCCTTGCTCATGCAATAGGGCACTGCCGCGATCAACATAAGCGACATAACGGGATTAAAACTTACTTCAGTGGGAAGAGTATCGTCTTGAAGGATGTTGGGTCCTGTATCCTCGGGGCCAAAGGCCCAAATACTGCGAGCAGCCAGCTTATCCCAGCCATGCTTCTCTTCGAAGAACTTGGCAGTTTTGCGAATGGGATCGCGGATGCATACAGCGCCACTCTCAATATCGCTGGAGACCCCCTTCTCCAACTGTTCGGCAACCATGGTGATCTTGTTCTTTTTGTTTGGGGTGATAGCATAGCATTTTGTCGCCGATGTCTCGACAACAGTCTCACAAAACCGCGTAACCGGGTCAGAAACCTTGATATCCATGTCAGCATACAGACGACGAAGGTCGTGCAGCACACAATCCATGTACAACTCTCCGGTTCCGAGAACAACATGCTCTCCTGATTCTTCGACCTTAGTCTTGATGAGGGGGTACGATTTTTGAATCCTCCTTAGTCCGTCAAGCATCTTAGGGAGTTCGGAGGGGTTGATAGGCTCGGCGGCAACCTTGAGGATAGACTCTGTGAAATGTGTGATAGGCCGGAAGATATAGGCGTCTTCGTCATCTTCTAATTTGGGAGGGATGATCGTAGCGGACTTGACAATGGAGTTGTCGACGCCGCTAAGTAACACAAGGTTACCGGCTGGCACGCCGTCGGTAGGGATGTTGTATCTTGTCTCGCCGATGAACACTTCTGAGATATTGGCCATAGCCATATCTTCCTCGTCGTCCAAGGAGTAACCTTCACCAAGAACGCGTACCTGCATACCTGGTCGAACTGTACCGCTCAGTACACGACCGAATGAGTGAAAGCTCTTGGCATTGGCTGTATTGAAGAGCTTGGTGATATGAACAACTAACGGGCCGTCCTGGTCGCACGCCTTCATGGAGGCTGCGACCTTCGAGTCCAACGGGCCGGTATAATATCGCTCAAGTAATCGCTCAGCTGTCTCGATGGGAGTTGGTATGTGCTTAACAATCATATCCACAAAGCCTGTTGATGGACCGAAGAACTGCTCGCATACCAGCTTCAGAAGCACCTTCGCATCAGTTTTATATTGTGAGGGCTTGAGCTCAATGCCCAGCGAGGCCAACACTGGCCGCAGTTCTTCTGGACTGTCACTGATCGAGTGTGTGAAGAGTTTGTAGATGGGCTCGAGGATGAAGTGAACGAACGATCGTGCTGAGGACTCGTCCAGGGGTTTTCGTGAGAAGTTTCGCTTCTTGGGGTTATAGTAGATGTCGCCCCATAACCGCTTCGCAAACTCGTCCACGTTGATATCTCCAAAGGTCTCCGTATACATCTTGGCGAAGCTCGGTAACGTGAAACACCAGCCCATATCTGTGCAGGCAAATAGGACATTGCCCTTCTCAGGACTTATCCTCTTGGAAGCGGCCTTGGTAGGAGCCGTGTTTGTGATAATAGTATTGACCTCCTCGACAACGTGCTTGAGCTTGAAGTATGCGTCCTTGGGTGGCAGCTTCAGCTCGAGGATGAGGCGGTCCATTTTGTTGATGATAAGCGTCAGGGGGATGTCTTCGAGAACGGCGTGCTTGATAATCTGCTCCGTGTTGATCTGAACTCCCTCGACCACGTCCACCACCAGACAGACGCCGTCGACCAAACGGAACGAGGCAGCCACCTCATCAACAAAGTTGACATGGCCCGGAGTATCGATCAGGTTGACAAGGTGCGACTTGCCCTTGGTACTGGGTAGTACCAAACTCATTGGCGCAGCCTTGATAGATAATCCCCTTTCCCTTTCCAAGATATGTACGTCCGTATATCTCAATTGCTCATCTCGGTTCTTGCCCACTCTTCGTTCGAGTCGATCTGTGATGTCGTGTGTCTCGAGCACCAACATGTCCATGAACGCAGTCTTTCCGTGGTGCAAATGTCCGGCTAATGCTACGTTTCGCGTTTGTTCTGGGAAGTTCATCAAGTCTGTCATGAACTCGCGGTCGAAGAACACGGGTGGGAGGTCGGCTTCCTCGATATTGAACTTCTTCTGCTCGATGGGGGCGATGATGGGCTGGGATAGAGGCTGGGCATCCTCTTCTTCGACACGAGTCTCGACATCGGCGCCGTATACCTGTTCGGCAGTTGGATAGTACTGTTTATCTTCGTGGAGAATAATCGCATTTGATGGGCCATCTGCCAACCCATGAATTAGTATACATTTGTAGCCTGGGTCCCGGGCTCGTACCGTCAATCTCCATGAGCTCCTGGCCTGTCACACCAGGAGCCTCATCCGGCTCGTCATCGTAAGTATAGTCATCCGCACCAACGCCAACCTCTGAGCCCTCCTCTGACTCGGCCTCCTCGCCAATGAAGTTACCGAACCTGTCGCGATAAGTCAGCGCGCCGTCAAATTGTCAAGCTCGAAACGCGACGAAAGAACAAGATACGTACTCGTCGTAAAGATCATCCATCGTCGCTGTGAATAGAATAGATGCGCAGATGCGTGTTTCTGTATGCGCAAACAATTGGCGACGTGAGAATTCGGTTTCTCTGATCGTCAATCTTGTCACTAAAGCTCCCTGTCTGGGCCTGACTTCGCGCGCGAAGCTCTATTCTGTCGCCAACTTTTTTGATGTCACGTGCACTCGATCACTCATGAAGAGCAAAGTTGAGACGGGAAGGCTGAGGCAGGTACAAGTGGGGCCGGAAATTTGACAGGGGGGTTCCTGCCGACAGCGGCGCGGCGGCGTATTCGCAAGAGACGTGCCCCTCCAAAGCCTCCATTTCCCGCTGTACGGATCCCGAATTCGAGGGCAATGGCACCTCAACCACGGGTAAGAGGGGCCTCTCTATTGCTCACTTCCTGCCTTACCCAATGTTAGCCTCTCAAGCTAGATCATTGGAAGGAAAGTGCTGTTCGCTTGTAGGTAGCTCAAGCTGTAAGATTAGATTCGCTACTCCCATCCCTCAACAAAATTGCCGCCGGTTTCCGCTCCACTGTCCATCTCGTCCCCTTGCTGATTTATCAATCTATAAACTACCTAAGCTCTCCGCTGACGATCTCCTGATTTTTTGTCGTCTTCCATCATAACACATCAATTCTTCCAAAATGGCCAACCTTCCTCCTGTCTATATCGTCTCTACGGCTCGTACGCCCATCGGCTCTTTCCTCGGGTCCGTATGATCATTGCTAGATCTTCTTTGTGTAGTGGCTAATATCAATATAGCTCTTTGTCGAGCCAGACCGCCGTTCAACTAGGAGCTGTTGCCATCAAGGGTAAGACCAAATCTTACAACGACGAACAAAGATAAGGAACCTTCTGGATACTAATGATTGTCCACAGGAGCTGTCGAGCGCGCAGGTATCAGGCCTGAGGATGTCGACGAGGTCTTTTTTGGCAATGTCCTTTCGGCTGGGTAGGTCTTTTGTTTTCTCTACCCCGCCATCATGATCTCGAAAATTGAGATAACTGCGACTTCGTTGCTGACATGATTTCCCTCCAGCGTTGGACAGGGCCCTGCCCGTCAATGTGCTCTCGGTGCAGGCCTTCCCCAGACTGTCATCGCCACGACCGTGAACAAGGTCTGCGCTTCTTCGCTCAAGGCCATCATCCTTGGTGCTCAAAACATTATGCTCGGCACCTCCGATATTGTCGTTGCTGGTGGAACCGAGTCCATGTCCAACACTCCTCACTACCTCCCCAACCTTCGAAACGGCGCCAAGTACGGCGACCAGACTCTCGTCGATGGTGTCCTCAAGGACGGTTTGACCGACTCTTTCAAGAAGGACCACATGGGTATCTCTGCTGAGCTTTGCGTTCAGGACCATGATCTCACCCGCGAGGCTCAGGACGAGTACGCCATTAACTCATACAAGAAGGCCCAAGCTGCTACCGAGGCCGGTCTCTTCACTGAGATCGTCCCTGTTGAGGTTCCCGGTGGCCGTGGCAAGCCCGCTATCAAGGTTGAGCGCGACGACGAGGTCAAGAACCTGAATGTCGACAAGCTCAAGGCTATGCGCCCTGCTTTCAAGCCCGATGGTACTGTCACTGCCCCTAACGCTGCTCCCATCAACGATGGTGCCGCCGCCGTTGTCCTCGTCTCCGAGGCCAAGCTCAAGGAGCTCAACCTTAAGCCTGTTGCCAAGATCCTTGGTTGGGGTGATGCTGAGCGTGAGCCTGAGCGTTTCACCATTGCTCCCGCTCTGGCCATTCCCAAGGCCATCAAGCACGCTGGTTTGACCGCCGACCAGGTCGAGTACTACGAGATCAACGAGGCCTTCTCCGCCGTTGCGCTCGCCAACATGAAGATCCTTGGTCTTAACCCTGACCAGGTTAACGTCTACGGTGGTTCCGTTGCCATCGGTCACCCTCTTGGATGCTCTGGTGCCCGTATTGTCACCACCCTTACCTCCGTCCTCAAGGAGAAGAAGGCCAAGATTGGTGCCGTCGGTATCTGCAATGGTGGTGGTGGTGCTTCTGCTATGGTTATCGAGAACCTGCAATAAAGGGGGCGACTGGGATAATTGACGATTTAGATGACACATTAAACAGGCATGTGGTGCTATGGAACGAAAAGTTTTTTCTTGCTGTATCTGACGCATTTCGATATAGCCTACGATATCTGACTGCTCCAACGGTATACCCTTACATAGCCATTTAGGAAGAGATATATACCATTTGTAATTTACAGGAGACCAACTCAAGACTTGACTTTTGATATGACATTAACTGCACAACTTCGATACTGATATCAATCATGCATGACACGCTTGGTTATATAGTTTCTAGAGTACAGGCCAAAGGAGCTCTAAAACTCCTCAAATATCATATCAATCTTCGCTATAATAGGAAAACTGACGTGCGTGTAAGCCTTCCGGCTGCAAACTTCCTGCCGCCTTTTGAATCTCAAAGACTAAAAACAAGAATGATAAAAAAACAAAAACAACCAAACCGCTGATGAGTTCCATACAAGCACACCATCCCCATTTATTTCCTTTGAAAGTTATCCGCCCCCCTCCTTGCGCGACTCGTCGCTACCAGATCGTGCCCTAGTAATGCGAGGACTATATCTCGTCTTTTTGCTTGACGGAGCAGAAACGAGCGAGTCCGCAGGCCTCTTTCGTGACCCCTTACCGTTTGGCTTCGAGGTGGTCGCTGCAGGCTTTGTAGGCGCAGCTTCTCTGCTACGCTTTCGTCCCTGCTCCTGCTGCTGGCGAGAGTTAGAGGGCTAATCCATCTCCACGTCTTCAGCAGCGCTGGGCGGAACGACACCGTCGTCCATCCACTTGCGGAAGTTCTTATTTTGCTCTTGAACCTCCTCTGGACTCAAGTCCTTCGTCCATGCAGGATTGTGCACCCACTTCTCGAGAAGCTTGTTCTCTCGATGGGCGCTAAGGGCGCGGATGAATTTGTCGCGACGTTCACGCTGTTCTGCCGACTTAGGGCCTTGGTCATATACGACGTATTCGGAAGTTCCCGGAGCCCATATCATCTTTGAACTCTTAAGACAAATACTAATGGTCAGGTTCTCCTTATACGCGACGGCCTTAGGAATTGAATCCTCGTCTGCATCAGCGTCGGGTGAGGGAAGGTTACGAGAGAGCACGACCTTCTGGAGCTTCGATCTAGGTACTCCCTCGGTGGGCTCAACGCGAATAAAGGATGAGATGTAATACTGCCAGCGCTCACGGAGTTGCATCTCGTCCATGTAGAAGGTTGTTTCTTCGCGTTGAAGCCATCGCACGGTCGCCTCAGACTTGGAGGGGAACTGTGGTCTTGTTAGAGGTCTGACATTTGAAAATGTCAAGGTGACTTGAACTTACCCAGCATATCACGAAAATATCACCATCCTTAACACATTTCTCAGCGAACTTTCGGGCGCTAATCTCTGTCTGGTAACTTGTTTCCTCTCGCTCACGGTTGGCCTGATACTGAGCAATGAGGTCAGGGGTCTTCTCCTTTACGTCTGTGCTACTGCAGGTAAGGGCCAGACGGCAGAGAGTCTTGAGCAGGTCCTGGATTGTGTACACCTTCCATCCAGTCTTGAGATAATAGTGTCGCATCACATCCTGGTATCGACTCTCGTCAACGTCACCAGAAATATACTCCTCAATGAGCTCAAGGGTCTTCGGCCAGTAACTGTCTGGGTCATCGTTGGTGTCAAAGAACTTCATGTGGTTCTCAGTAAACCCAATATCCCGAGCAGGCTTCGGTTTATTGAGGCGCTCGACCTCCTGAGCCACAACCTCCTTTGCCTCTTTGAGATCTTGGAGACGTCGATATAGAGTTTGGAAGATGCTGAAGAAGACAAACAGGGTCTGGTTGCAGAAAAAGTTGTACCACGGTCGTGTGAAGAATCCATCGGCCTTCAACTCGCCTTCAGTGTTCAGGAGCTCTTCGCTCTGACCAACAACAACGGGTTTGGGGATATTGGGGATCCAGCGTTCGTTGGAAACGTCAGTGTGGGCAACGTCATCGGAAGCATCGGGCATCTCCTCTTCGTTCGCCGAAGTAACATCAGGCGTCGTCTCTTTGCTTCCAGGGGTGCTGTCTTCCTTGTGCCCGCGGGGTTTGCTACCGTTACGGCCAGGATCAAGGACTCCTCTAAGTAGATCTCCTTTTCGACCGTTACGTCGGCTGCGACCATTGGTCAGCTCTGCAGGCGTGTGATCCTCCACCTCGTCCTCGCCAGAATCGGGCTGCATCTTGGGAAGCTTATCCTGAATGTTCTCTTCGGGAATATCGAAGAACGCAGGGATGAAAGACTCAAAGAATTCCAGAATGCGTTCCTTTTCCTGGGTACTGTGCTGGCCATTATGTAAACTGTACAGCATCATGAGCCGCAGAAGATCAATGACTGTATCCTTGTCGCTAAAGTCCCAGCTGAACTGATGTCGAGGGACATCACCCTTCAACGATCGCTCGCGACGCTGTTCCTCATGCTTTGTCTTGATGACGTCGACCAAGTGCTTTGCAGTTAAGTGCCTCTTGTCGTTCTGCTTGACAAGGATGCCCATGTGGTCCAGACTCTTGAGATGCATGTTCTCAGTCTGGGCATGCCACACCTTCTCCCATTCTCGCTGGGAGAACCGCCACTCCTCATCCTTCTGCTTCATGCGAGCCAGTAGGACAGGCACCACATCGAAGGGATGGGTGAACATGTCATTAACAACATCGATACCGCGATCACCATAGATCTTCTTGCAGATTCGCTTGAAGATAGACGTGCTTTGTCCAGCGAGTGCAACAGGCATCTGGAATGTTTCCCTCTCAGCAGCAGACATGGCGAGCATATTTTGTGCAATAGGCTCCAGGAGCTGGATGCACTTGATGTTAGCTTCAATGTTGAAGTCATAATCGTGGCGCTCTTCCTCGATGCGGTGCAGGCCTTCCTCAAACTGGTTCTTCCTATGAGCAACGAATCCGCTGTCCTCCGACGCCCACGTAGGGTGTGAAGCCCACTCATCATTGAGAACAGAGTTGCAGAGCTCGTCTCGGCCGCTGCAGGGTTTGAGGCGCTCTCGCTTGGGAAGTAATCGATAACTAGGTCCATACCCACGGCAGTTGCTGAGAGACACTTTCTCTGTCGGGGGCGCAGGGCGATTGTCGATGACGACATCTTGAGTATCGACGCCAACAAAGGTCTTCCAGAAGTTCAGCAAGTCAGGGTTCGAGCCGATGAACAACGCGCCCTTGTGAAATAGTGTGTTTCGATCGATGATGTTCTGACTGAAGAGATTGCAAAGTTTCAAGAACTCGTTCATCGTAGATCGGTTACTAAGGAACTTCTTAACGCGTTCAAAGAAGGCAATCTCCTCTTGAACAGATGTTGAGGAGGGTTTAGCAGGGTAGGGCTCTGGCATAACCGGCGTGAGAGTTGGCTCAACTGCTGAGTTGTCACCTCCTGGTCTGGTATGGTTGAGTTTAGGCCTCTTATGACCATTTGCAATAGGAGGGAGATTCCGTGTAATCAAGGTCGCGTCTGCAAGAACAGTTGCAGGCTGAGCAGCTTGCTTGTCGGCTCGGGGTCGCTTCTTGTTGTCTTTAGTAGCGCTAGCAGGAGGCGCAAAGCTACCTAGAGGAGGCATCTTTTGTCCATCTCTCATAGCAGGCTGCGGTGTCTGATTAGGTCCAGATGGGGGTCCATCGTCCATACGGTTGGGAGTCTGCTTTGCCTGTCCAGCTGATTCTGGCAGAAATTGTTTGAAATCTTCGAGTAGGTCAGGAGCCGAGTTGAACAGGGTGGTAACCTGTGCATATACGTCCTGGATAGGCTTTTGTTCGCGCTGGTAGGTTTGAAGAATTTCAAGGAATTGTTTGTAGATCTCAGGCTTGTCCTGGAACCGGTTCTTTGCCATGATTAGTACGTCTGACGCTTTAAAAAGTTGAGACATGAGTAATGGTTTTTACCTTGATCTTATTCACATAGCTAATAGCATGGTTGAATTCAACTGGCCCCCGCCGTTCCATGTTTGCCTGATTCGCTGCATTGCCGTTTGCTCCAGCTTGTCCAGAAGGAGTGGGTGTCAGGGCCTGGCGCGCATTTGGCCCCTCCCCGGGACCTGTGCTGCCCTGGGGCAGAGCACGTCGCTGCCCCGAGCTGTTGCTCTCGTTGAAAGCAGCATTGTGGGCTGCAGCTTGAACAAAGAGGCTTGCACCATTCTGGACAGGCGTACTGAACTGTGCCTCCGGACTCTCGATGCTATGCTGCGGTCTCTGTTGCTGCCACTGGCTACCTCGTTCGGGGAACAAGGGCTGATTAGCTGTGGCAGGACCGTGGCCATCGCTCTGGTTTCCACGTCCTGTGATAGATTGAACTGTGGTACCCATAGGTGTGGTGACTCGTATTGTGTTCGGATCGTTACCAGCGCCGCACTCGATACGGTAACCGGGAGGTAAGAAGGTGTTGAACCCTTGAATCAGGTTTGGATGCCCAGCGAAGAGCTCAGATACACGGTTGATCACCCCTGGTGTGTCAATACTGTCCTTGCGTTAGCTGTGGTCGCGACAAAAGTGGCGGCTCAATCAGTAACATACGCCTGGCTTTTGAAGTCTTTCATGATATCCAAGAATCGGTTATAGACGTCTGGTTGGTCATGGAACTGGACTTTGACCTGGTCAAGGTAGGTGAGGGCATCCTGGAAAGAGAAGCAGTCAGCAATCATGTACGCAGTGATACCAGTAGAACATATGTTATACAATGAGAGTAAAATAGAATAAAGGTACGCCGGATTCTTGTCCACGGAGAAGCGCCATGCCTTCTCCTTCATGGTTGAAGATACCAACAAGATCGCCTGGGTTCGCCGGAAGACTGGCCAGGAGAGCATGAGGCTCCATGTTGAGAATATCTGCGAGAACAAGAAAACGGACACTAGGCAAACGAAATGTGATTGTGAATGTTTCACACGAGAGCCGTCAGGGAATTTGGAGAAGTAAGAAGAGGGGTAGAAAAAGTTGGGTTGGATAGAAAGGTAAGGCAAAGGTTTGTGGGTGGTTTAACAGCGGCCCGCGCTGTCGCATCACCAGCTCGCAAATGCAAACGCAAACTTAGCGAGTGGCTGCGACATGCGCATGGAAGGTTGTTGGTACCCCTCCAATGATAACATCCCGTCGCAAAAGAAACTGTATTGCAGTGGAACTTACATTTAGAATAGGTTGCTGCCCCTGGGTAATTCCCCCAGGAAGCTGATGAGCTGCCGATGCAGCAGCTGGGTTGAACGGCGCGCCCTGCTGGCCCCCACGCTGGCCTTCCGGAGGCTGTTGTTGCAAAGGACCGCCAAACACGGCCGCGACACTGTTAGCAGCAGCTTGTGTCGATGTTGGCGGTCCACCGTGCGGCATCGGCGCGAACATTTGTGGTTGTGTATTGCTATTATTTGGTCCACCGTGTTGGACCGGTCGGCTGTGCTCGCTCTGGAGTGGCCCTCCGAAGGCGGCCAGGGGAGGACCCGGTGGGTTACCGAGGGGAATCTGAGGATTTCCGTTGTGATTCGCAAGAAGTCCACCGGGACTATGAATTGCGCCAGAGATCCGCGACGCGACCGGCTGGTGAATGGGAATGGAGCCGGCACTGCTATGGTGAGGTGTAGATTGGTACCGGTCGTTGGACTCTCGATCTCGATCGCGCTCTCTATCGCGCTGTTCACGTTCTCTCTCTTGGTCCCGACGGGCCATCTCCTCACGTTGCTGTAAAGCTCGGTGTCGTTCTTCCATCTCGCGGTCTCGATCGTATACTACAGGGCCAAGTTTCTGGCTGTTCATTCTGTTCTAAACAAGCCCTTGTTAGTGGGTTGTTTCATTTGGAACGGTATTGTCCCGATATGTCAAAATCATGATCCTCGAAGGTTCACAATCAGGCATGCTCGCAGGCTGGAAACCTAATGGTTGTCATGCGCGTTGGTTGACTGCGCCTCCAAGAGATCAGGAGAACGGGTGAATGGCAGAAGCAATTCGCGACATCGTCGACAAGGAAAAGACTTACACCAGGTGAATAAATGCCGGCGCCACTAGAACTCTACATGGAGACGAGTTCGCGCAAAACGTATAGTGAAAACGATGAGAACCCAAAGGCTGAAATGTGTGTTGGCGAGGGGTGATTCGTCGTGGATGTAAAACCCAGCTGCATACAAAGTTGCGAGCTCGCGGCTAGGGTGACGCCGATTCTCTACTGGAGGAATCACGTGGTGATAGGCATTGTGGGGTTCTTAACGAGCTCTAATTCGTGCGCTCGGTCCTATCTTATCTCTGTTAAATGAGCGACGGCTCAGCCTTGTTGTCTGATGATGAAACTTTTGTGTAGCATGACCAGGAGCCCCACCAATGATTATTTCTTATTGTTCTCCTCTTTGCACTTCTGGCTTCAATTCTAAGTGGTTGTAAGAGATACCATTTAGAAAGTCAATGCTCCTATTGTGCAACTTGTTCTATTATTTTTCTTATGGCGACGAGGCTGAAACTCCCATGTGGAGACACGAGCAACAGTTGTAAATACAAGTTGGTTCATAGGGCAATCAATCCTCCGATGCCGGATATGGAAAGGCAAATGCGCAGTGGTTCATAAAATTGATTGGCAAGACTCCTATGCTCAAAGCAAACCGATATGCTCCTGGCGCCACGAAATTCCATAGAAACCTTTTGGTACGCCTCTGTATGTTCCCATGCGTGATCTAGCTCGTATCCCAAATCCCGAATCCCGAGAGTTTAAAAAAGACATGATAAATGCGAGCCAACTGAAAGCCTCCCGTTCATAATCCCATGTCTGCCCTGTTATCAAATGAATCCCAAAACAACCAACCTACGTAACCCGGCCTTTTCTTTCACGTTGACCTGGGTGCTGTCGGCGACGAAGCATCAAACGCTTTTGAGGATGTTCTCCCCCGCGAGGGAGGCATTGAACGTGTCGTTGAACGTTGAAGCAGGGGTTTCGACTACCGATGGAAAGCCGAAAGCATCTTTGTAAGAATCTGCTCTTGATACAACCATGCCCATCAACTCGCCTGATGCGATTAGCGAAAGTCTTTTGACAAGTACAGAAACTTACCAAACCCGACGAGCCATATGTTTCTCACAAGGGAAGGTTGAAGACCATATGATCCCATTACAAGTGACAAAAAAGGGCAAATAATGTACGGCCAAACCCCTGAAAGCCCGAAACTACTAAATACAGAGCTTTGTAATCCACTGGCAGATGCAACAGTTGCGTCAAGTATGTCCAAGACCTGACCGGTCTTTCGAAGCGCCTTGTCGAGGCGGGATTCATGGTTATCGTACTTGACCAGCAAGTCTTCGGCAAGTTCTTCGAGTTTCCCCATACCCTTCAGCTGGTCAACAGAATGCTCAAGGATGGGAGCCGGCACTTACTTTTTCGATTTTAACCTGCTTCTCCAGGATATCTGTACTCCGAGATTCTGTCATTTCCTTAAATGGTCAACCTTGACTTCCGAGTGATTCATCAGCAGACTCACCACTTGATTCTGAAGAGAAACAGACGACGAAACGGCCGCACCCAGCACTGCCATAAGTATATTGACCTCGTTGTTTAACTGCTTTGTGCTCGTTTGGAGAGCAACCTCTTGTGATGAAACGATGTCTGCAGTCTTCTCTTGAACTGAGCGAGTAAGAAGTTCTAAAAGACTGTGGAGCACTTTAGTTTCCTTAAGACCGCTTTCCACGACATCGCGCGAGTCCTAGTCCATGTCAGGAGTGTGTCCTAGAAAGAAATAATTGGTATGTACCTGAGCAGCGCGGCCCAAATCATCTCGCAGAATTCGACTAGCTCTTTCCATCTCTGTACGGAGATGTCGAACATGAGGCCCCATGTCTTCAACAGACTGGCTTGCGGCAGTATATGCTCGATTGAGCGAATGGAATCGCTCCTGCATGTCTGCCTCAACATCACGGGTGAGTTTTTCGAGAATCTTAGTGATTCTTTGATAAAGGAGGATGTTCTCATCTTTTATGAACGATCAGTATGGTATCTCTTCGCTTGGGTGCTCACTAACCTTTCTGGTGATCTGCCCTTGCGGCATCGCAGAACCTCAACGCTTTGTGACGATAGCTCACCCATGTATTCCAAGCCGAATCTGATTGAGCAAGGCCCTCGAGACACTCATCAATCTCAACGGTCGAAACATGGAGTTGTGGGATAGGTGAAGCAGAAAGGGTCGCCAGGGTTGCCTCTCGAAACTTGGAGCAGGATACCGGAATGCTGAAACTGCCGCGCTCCAAGTCGCAAATAGCAAGGCTTGCTGCATACGAATCCACAAAGTCGCGAGCTGCTCTCCCGCTATCAATATGGACCTTGGCGTCGTCTTGGCCATCCAGGAGGTGACAGTTGTTGACTAGCAGGCGTGCAGCGATGCGATGGCAGAGAGGTTCAGAGTCCAGGTCTTGAAGCTCTTGAAGTGCGGTAGTGTAGACATTGGATAACCTCTTCTCTGATTGCTCGTTGAGTAGGGCGATGTTATCGCTACTGCGTTGTGGGTGCTGGAGTGTAACCTGACGACCTACTATGGTGATGGATGTTAGCATTAAAGCGCCAGCTTGATCATTCGAACATTACCATCCGCAGGTCGCGGCCTCCAGGAGAAGCAGTGCACCTCTGTCCCGAAAACCGTAAGAAAGGTCACTCCCAAAAGGAAAAATAACGTCGCGTTAGACGACATGTTTATAGCCAGTCAGAAGTATAAGGGACATAGGAGTAGTAGAAGGAAGTGGGTTGGTCGGCGATAGGGTCAAGGTGTTGTGGAGTGAAAAGGAAAGAAAAGACGAATTTGAAGAAGTGCAGGAATAATATTAAGAGCTAGTGGTCCGAACTTCGAAGTGAGGTTGGAAACTGGTTCGGGTGTGCTCCTACTTCAAACGAGCCGTTGCCTCACTCTCGAAGAGAGCACCTGCACCTACCTCACTTTCCCACAGCAGCACACTTTTACGCAAGGCCAAAACGCTAAGGTATAGTACATATGTTGGCCTCCTATGACTTCCTTTAAGAACCGAGAGTACTTAAGTAAGGTACCTAAGCCCAGCGGAAATCGTTGACTCCACATGCTGCTTGATTTCGAGACCTGAACAATGGTGTTGAACCATGCAACCGGACCTTGAATGCCTTTTCGTAATACTGAACACGAGCTAGTCAAGACATATACCTAACAATAAGATGATATGGTATTCTTGTCTTGTGCCGTATTTTACCCAATGTTTGATAGTTGTTGGAGGTACTGCTCCAGATCCTCTACACATATTGGATATCCATATTGGTAGATGTTTTCAATATGATGTGGTGATTTCACGTTCGTCGCATACATGTACAACGCCAAACCTGAACAGATCACAACTTGATATTGAGTGCATCTCGGCCGTTAACGCTGGATTATGGTCTATACACCACACTTTGTTCCTTGATATAGTCAGCTTGATTAGCTACACGTCTAGCTCAAAGACCAGCTTTGAAACAGAAACATGATATTTAGGAGAAAGATTTAACCCCCGAAGCTTCTCATTCGTCATCGGACTATGCCCCAGATCTTATTGTATCATTCGGTCAAGGGCGATTTATATCCTTTTTCATGCTGATGATCAAAACAAAAAGGCCCTACGCATTCAGACGTAAGAATACGGTTACCTTGATCGCAGTAGTATTGCGCAAGCGCGCGGGCGGTCGGCCAGGAGAATCACCTTATTTTGTCCTCGGAGAAGCATTCGAGTACAATACACTACGTTGATCCCATGATGAGTGACTCAACCCAGAAGGGGTAAATAACCTCGAGTCTTTGGCCGATTGGTTCAAGATTCCCATAAAAGATCCGAGAGTTAATTCCGTTGAATCAATAACTCCAACGGTAAGGCCAAGGTCGATCGTATGGTTTTTTTCCGCGGCGGCCCCCACCGAGCAACGGAGTCCAGGCCTTGAAGTGACGACATTCACAGAGCCGCCCTCTGGAGGGCGCTTCTGGCGTTCTTCCAGAGGGTTGGGAACACACAATGGAGCAGTAATCGAATCACAATAAATCTCTGTCCGCTAGGTCACCTACTATTTAGCCCAATCAATGAGGAAAGGGGCCCTAAATTGGCTTAACCCGTGCGCCTGGAGGTAGGTTTAACGTCATTCTGCGTGCCAACCAAGGCACATCGCGATCGCGATCAGTTCTATGGAATGCTTCAATTCGTTTCCAAGCCCTTTCCACAAAGGCCAATCCGAACCGCGAATCCCCCAGCAAACCCTTGCGCGTATCCTTGAAAGCTGCATCAGATCTGGATACACACAAGCTGCATGCGCCTACGGGCAGGGCGCTGCAGTTCCTTGTCGTCTTTGTTATTGGTGCTCCCGTTTGACGATCGCTGATTTGTTCGCACTTTCTTACCCCCGGCGACCGTTGGCCGCTTTTTAACGTCCCACTCTCGAGGGAACTTCAGACGAGAAGGCTTCAACTTCACGTCGACTCGATATCGCCCTCTCATTTTCACCCAGCCGGCCGTGTGTGCGCTGTTATTAGACAGCCCCCGAGTGCCGTGCGAAGACTCCTGCGATCGAGCAGTTTAGAACTATCGGACGTATGGATTTGGATCAGGAACATTATACGAATACGTTGAATACAGAAGCAAGGTATCAGCCATTTGCGCATTGAAGAGTCTTGGGCGCGTTGCTCATATAGAACAATAGCACTCACCAAGTCGCAGGATATTGTGCAAAACACCTGAATGAATCTAGATCCTAGCCAGAGCGTTATCTTACCGGTACACAGACGTACGCAGCGGGACTAGACCAAGCAACATGTGTATGCAGGTGGATCGGCAGTTTGCTTGTGGACATATCGGGTTTCTGAATATTCGCTGGTGTCAGAGAGTATTTAATGGATGCAAAGGACCTTCACATATTCACGACATCGTTTACGACCAAGAAATATGTCCAGACTGTGTACGAAAGGAAACTCTCCCAAAACCATGGGAACCAAAATAACGATATATGACTCGATGGGAAGTGGTACATTGACAGAGGAGACACTAAAATTGCGGCATGACTATGGAGAGTATAGAGGAAGAGGGTAGATAAGCCATTGGGTTTGTTCGCAATGCTTTCAAACATACCAGAATGTGACCTACGGTCTTGCGGTTGAGTGAGCCAGCACGACAGCAGGCAGTCAACAATGTGATTCGTGGTATTTCTTATCCTGTTATCATGGGGTGATAGTATCTTGATCCGCGAGATCTGCGAACGTGTACTTGCCGTATCTGCTATGAAGTGCAAGGACATCTTGATCATGGGCGCTCCAAGCATCTACTAGCCGACTCTCTGAATTCGAGGTAAGGCCATAGGTGGGCTCAGTGGTTTGACGAAAATAGACATCTATCAAAGACTTCACAAAGGAAAACTCCATCTCCAGGGTCGTAGCTAGGAGCATTGGCCACTAATTGGATACCCTAAACCTAAGATCCGGTCAGGTACTCTGTACAGATATTAAAAGCCGCCAGTTCGAAAGCGGCCAGGCCATGAGGTTTTGAATGACGGCATTGACAGCAGCACAGATAAAGCCATCGAGCGGGTATCACTTTACAGTTTTGATCATGCGCATAAGCTCATGTAGGCTTGTCCTTTGCGATGTTCATCATTTTTATGGATATCCTAGAAAAGGAAACTTGTGAGAGCAACACAGAAGTTTCCCATGAATGAGACAGACAAGGATCATAAGATGCCCCCACCCACCCAGCAAGCCTCCTGAGCTTTATGAGTGGTCTGGATGGAGAGCTAGAGCTTGCCAGCTAGCCAGCTGAGCCTAGAAGCCATCGCTTGTCACTAGCACGAGGCTGAAGAATTCGAGGGAGAAACCGTTGCCAAGACCCCCAGCTCTCCGTAAGCCGCTTTTTAGTGGGTTACTGACTGTTAGTGAACGAGAGTGACAGCTGAGAAGCGGGAATCATGGGTTTCTCAATAGAGACAGTATCGTCTACCACGTGATTCATGAATCAGATTGGAGGTTGAAGCAGACAGATATAGGCCCGTTTTTGGTCCTAAAACAAACCGCTAACGAATAGAAACAAACCTTGAAGCTTTTTACATTCTTTGAGTCTCAAACAAGAGCGAATGACAGCCGGCAATGGCAGCAGTGACATCGGCTCAGCACGAGTCAGCCAATGGACGAGAGGCTTGGCCATCGTACAATTCCCCTCCCCAGCCTTGCTCATCATACGATGTCGTCCAATTTTTGCTACGCCAGCGGTCCAGGACTCCCGGGGGCCTTCAAGGGCCCCTGGAGTTGGAACCGCACAAGTTGGACCTTTTCGAGGCAAAAGTCACGCCATTACGGGCAACAAACATCACGACGTCGACCGGCAGTGGGAGAGAAATCTGCTCTTGCTCTTACGCACCCCCGTCCTGCCGACTCGCTTGCAGAAGAGAGAAGGTAAGAGAAAGAAAAATAGTTGAGAAGGAGGTCCGATGCTTGGAGAATATCACCAGTCATAGTATGGGCTTTGTGAGAAAACACCATCCCCAACGTTGTCGTCCCGTACCAGTGACTCGATCGCAAGTCGAGTCAATCAGACCCCTAAAAAGAACCCAATCTTTTGACTGCGGCGAATACGACAACTCACAAGACCCCAATCCAGCCTTTTTCCCCCCTTGATTATCTGTCCGACCTATCCCATCCTATTCAGCCAGTCCAAGAACAAGTCCAGTCTCCTCCCCAAGCAAGAAGGCAGGTCTCAGGATTGACTCCCAGTCCTGTCCTGTTCCCCGTCTACCTAACTTGGGCCTGGGCTTTCCCATCCCAACCAACGAATTGGGAGCCGCATGTGTCCGCTCATCCTATCGACTGATACTCTGCTTCTCCGTAAAACCCTTCACTCCCTCGACCAACATCTGACCACCGCATTTTTGTTGTTTCTGTTTGCGCCCGATCTCATTTTGCGATAACTGAGCGGTTAACTCAACTTGCTCAGAGACTGCCGTCACATACGTTGCTGCACTGTGGCTAGAAGCCATACCCGCCCATAAGCACATACCTTAAACCGCAAGCTTCCGCCACGCTTCAGTCAAAGCTCAACCTCATCAAATCTACAGCAAACCGACAACGAATCAATCTGCTCCTTGGCTCGTACGCCTTGGCTGTCGCTATCGCTATCGACTCATCTTACAGTGCTGTCACCTATTGCAATTCACCTTTCCGCAACTCTTCAACCTCATCACCCGCATTCTTATTCCTTTAAGCACTGGATCTGGCCTCAAGCTCAACAACACCCCACCTAGCCATCTTTACCGAGCTCATCTTATCCTCACTTCGCTGAATCTCAATCGATACACTTCAACTTATTTCCGTGCGGTCTCATTCCTTTCGCGAGGCTGTCATCATCAGCATCATCAATTCTTACCCTCCATCACGGCTGGACCCACTGTCATATGCTTTGACAGATCGACCCCTCAATTCCATTGCGACAGCTTTGTGATTGTCACACTTTATCGAGTAGTCTATTTGCTCTTTCAACCGCTGTTGAACCTAATTACCTCCGTTTTCCAACCGAAGTAGCCATCGCCAATTGAGCTGGCTCAGACCCTGTACGGGTTGCTCACACCAGACCTTTCTTCCCGGACGACGAACACAGCCTCGCAGGCCGGGATGCCGTGTTAGCAATGGATCCTAATCTTCTTAACTTTTTCGCGGTGCCCAACAACCAGACGCTGAGTCACGTGGATCAGAACAACGACACATCTCAACAGCAACATGAGCCTTCGTCATGGAGACCAACAGGCTTAGAGGGTGACATGGGAGCATCTGGCAATCAGGGGGGACCATCCTACGATTACCAGTCAACTGCAGCTTCCGATATGTCATTCACTCAGGCTCCGATGCCGTCACCATATACCAGCTCAAACAAGACCATACTACCTACTCGAGGACCCCCACGGGGCCATCAACAACGGAAGCGAGATGCCCATGAAAGGAAGCGTACGAAGGTGGATACTGACTCTGCGCTGGAATCTTTGGACTACTGGATCCGTTTTGACGACGAGGAAAATGAAAGGACAGGAAGTTATGAGATTGACTTTTCGAAGCGTTTCGATCCCATGACCAATAACACTAACACTCATTATCGGTATGTTTAAGCCATATATCCATAATCAGAAAACTGATCAACGACAAAGACCGGGTTACGGAGGAACCTCAACAACACCAGGACTTGGAACTGGCATATATGCAACTGCTCCTCCATTTCAGGGTGCCGAATACTTTGACGACAATGCTCTAGACAATGCTCTATCTGATGACGAAGAGGAAGGACTTGACTCGATGAGTCTGGAGGAACATCTATCAAAGATCGAGACCATGCCGCCTCCAGAGGTACCCCCTCGAGAAGGCCTGTACTCGACACCGCTCAGTTGGGAAAAGCCAGAGCCGGGTCTACGCATGGAACCAGACTTTGGGTTAGGCAACACTGCAGCAGCCATGAACACAGGATTCGGGCAGACTATGTCGGGTATGGGTAATAATCAGGTTTTGAGCATCGATGAGCAGAGAAGACTTCTTGCTATCGCGATGAATACTGGTCGGACACCAGCCAGTTTCATGCCTCCGAGTGGATTTGGTTTAGGATTTGGAGCTGGTCTCGGGACAGGACTCCCACCCGACTTTAATAGTAGCATCGACTCTCTGTTGGGAACGCCAACAGGAGATCGCAGCCAAAAACAAACGCCCACGCCAGCCAATAGCTCTAAGGCTCCATCGAGGAACCAAGACGTCAAGACGGAGGCATCGAGCGAGACAGGTTTGAGTTCTGCTAGACCAGGACTCTCACGCACCAACACCGCTACATCCGATATAAAGGGCAAAGATAAACTCAAACCAGGAGATCGAACAGCCCATAATGATATTGAGCGGAAATATCGAACAAATCTTAAGGACAAGATCGCCGAGCTTCGCGATGCTGTACCTGCCCTCCATTCGATACCAGAAGACGGAACTGAAGAGGGTGAAAACTCACAGCGAGCGCCCAAAGTGAGCAAGGTCAGTGGTGTTTCCCATCAATACTCAATACGGACATAATGACTGACATGATACAGGGCACTGTTTTAACAAAGGCGACCGAATACATTCAGTACTTAGAAAGGCGCAATAGGTCCATCATGAAGGAACATCAAGAGTTAGCCAGGCGTCTACAGGCATTTGAGCAGCTTCTCAGTGCCTCGGCTCGACAGCCATTCTTGATGCCGAACCACAGCCGGACACTCTTCGATCCAAGAGGTTTCTGCTAGAATAGACATGATTTTGTCCCAAGGACTCTTGGGACTGTATAAATATACCCCAGAGATGAATCGCGCAGCATACACTGCTCATCCTAATTATGCATCCTTCATTGGCCAGTCTCGATGCACAACTGAACGCGTTGTGCCTTGTTTGTCATATCATACCGCATCCGGTTTGGGATTACTGCAATGATGACTAGGCGAGGCTGGGGTCTGTCTCCGTAGCAGCTTGCGGAGCTCATTTTGTTACCGGAAGATATTACCCTGTATGTTGATGATTATTGTCACAACAAAGATCAGATCTCTACACGGAAATAGCTAAACAAAACCCAGATCTAATAAACAAAGATCAGCTGCGGGTTATGTATGTACGTATGATTTCTTACATGCATTTAATTTCACCTGCAGCGGTTGTGGCTTGGCCCCATTCATGATCCTAGTTAGTCATGAACCACGCGCGGTTTTCTTTTGTTTTTCAGACTGAGCTGCAATAACATCATTTGTAGGCCTAGCAACAAAATTTCCAGTGGGTCGTGAAGAGTAACACAACGACCGTCACAGTCGTATTGATCCTATATACTGTACATTTTATTCCAGACGTCTAGGTCCAGGTCTATATGTGTATGTCACAGGTAAAGTAGTACATGTCATGATCGCAGCGCTTCGATATCGTCAATCTCTTTGACGGCCTCAGTGGACAGAATGTAGGGTGAGTCGTCGTCTACGCATACGCTATCCTCGATTCGGACACCCATACCCCGGAAGGCGGCCGGCCATCGGTCATCATGGGGGATGTAAACACCCGGCTCTATGGTAACGCAGTGACCCTTGCGAAGAGTCTCGCGACGGCTGTAGCCAGGGCAGTCATGCACGTCAAGACCGATGTAGTGACCGACGTGGTGGGGAAACAGCTGGTCAATGTTGGCCATGTTGACGTTGAACCCGATGCCGCGTAGTTGGTCAACAAGACCCCGCGCGGTAACGTTGTGAATGTCCTCTAGTGAGAGCTTGGAGGATTCCCTGCAGAGCGACACACTGGATCGCTGCACGTTGAGGACGGCCTGGTATAGGTCGCGCTGAGCAGGGGTGAAGCGGCCGGAAGCTGGCCAAGTGCGGGATATGTCGGTGATGTAGGTGCCATACTCGCCACCTGCATCAATGAGGATAAATTCGTCCTCTTTGAACGTACTGTTGTTCACCGTGTAGTGAATGCAGTTTGCGCGCTCACCGCCAGCTACCACGGGGATATATGCAGGGCCTTCGCAGCCATTGACGGCGAATTGGTAGTCGAGGAACCAATGCAAGTCCTTCTCACGTTTCCATGGTCGGCGCATTGCATCTGTGATGACACGCCCTGATATTTGACCCGCAATACGCATATTCGCGACTTCTGCTTCACTCTTGACCACCCGAAGCTTGTTCATGACTGAATAGAGCGGTGTTCGGGAGGGTCGAGATTCTCGTCCTGAAATGAGTCCCCAAAGCCAAGTAGCTGTCGAAGCAACACTACCCTTTGAGGGTGGTGAGTCCGCATATATGAGCTTAGCAGATTTGAGAATCTTGGGGAGCAATTGCTCTGCCTCATTTATCGTATATGCTTCATCGGCGTTGAAGATATCTCTCGCAGCATCCACACCATTGCGATAACCATTCCATTGCTCCTCACGAGCATTCTTGGGCTTGACAAACATACGAAATATGTAGTCGCCATACTCGGGTCCAGTCTTTTCAATCACCGCAATGGCATTTTCTTCCATCCATCCTGTGAGGTATAGAAAATTGGACTCTTGCCGATATTGGTGAAAGACAGCACCAGACTTGTACTGGAGAGATGCAGCATGCAGAACGGCAATACTGCCCTCTGTCATCGACTGTGCGAGGAGGGCTCGGCGATCAGCATATTCTTGTGCTGTGATCCCTTGTGTGATTTCGTTTGGTTGAAGGATATGAGGATGTGTTTCGTAGACTGGCTGTCCGAATCGGAGGTCGGCGGCGGAAACAACGGCGTACGCCCGGCGGCTGGCCGGTGTATCTAACGGTAGAGCTCGGCATGCTGTCGGTCTTGTGGGAGCAGATATTGTTGATATGCTCCTCACCGACCGAGCTCGGAGGGGCAGACGATGCTCAAAGCTCCGTAATGGAGCTCGAGGGAGCTTCATCTTGAGGATCAACGATGATCTGAGATTGAGTTTAAGCGGTTGAGCTTTGTTAGTGGAACTTGAAGCTCTCCCTTACATCAATTGAACCCCTCGTACACGGCCGATTTGCGCCAGAGACCGACCTCAAAGATTTCGGTGATGACGCCAGACCAAAACTATGACAAGGATGGGCCGAGGCTAACTTTAGTTGCGAGACAGCGGAAAAGTGTGAGGCTCAAGACGAGATTGGATAGGTGGATGTTTCAATGCGGGAGATGCACCAGGGTCAGTTAGAGTGATGTCTTTTGTATGCATAGACTATGTAAGCTAATTATGCAATTACCTTTTCATTCCTCCTGTGCGTTTTGAGGTCAATTAATTGAAAAACAAACACAACCAACCGTTCATGTCTTGACTCTTTGTTATTGTGTCCTCTCATGTCTCGCGTGAATTCCCCGTCTCCGGTACGAGGCTGAAATTTTGTTGTCTGGTCTCGTCTCTCCCAATTTCCCGTTTCTGGCTGTAGTGCCTCTGGTTGCTGGGTGGCTTTTAGGCGACTGGCCCGTGCGAAGAGGTGTTTTTCTCGCAGTGGACGTCCAGCAGGCCACAGAAGGCCTTCACTGGAGGTACAGGGCCCCCGGCGGCCCCTCCCAGAAGGACTTGCTAGTCGCTGAACTGGCCCAGGAGCGGTATAGTGCTGTTGTGCCAAGCGCGACTCTTAACAACACGGCCTGCTTTGCTTTGCTTTGGTCTGCTCAGTCATCAAAATTCGATGGAGTCTGTCCCTCACTCGGCTCGTTTCCCTCCATCCAAAGCACCAGGCCTGGGAAAAGGTTCAGTACCTACCAAAACAACATAACGGCCGATTTGTTGCTCGCTCATCATTTGATTACGTTTGTTGTTGACTGCTTTTTCCTTTTACATCTTTGCCATCTCCGCGAGCTTCGATGTGTCGTCGTTAAGCATCTATTACCTCTCTTTGTTGCCTCCTATTGTCTCTGTCTAGTCGCTTTGACGTGTCAGGCTCCGCGTCGCGTGCTGTCACAAGTCTCATCCTCCCAGCCCCTCCACTACCGTCCTCGCTACTACCACTACCCGTCCGTCTGCCACCACGATCGACCACCACCAATAACAGCTCAAATCTTGTCACGTCATCCTTGACGTTGTTTCTCGACCTTTGTCGTTCTGCTTAAACGCCCTCTGCTCTGCTCTGGTCTCTCCTCCCCAGAGCAGTTCACGGGCTTTATATGGCAACGATATCTTTATCACCAACGCCTGGTCCCATATCGGCCATGTCTTCGAGACGGGGCCCGTTAACGAACAACCCCAATGTTGCCAATTCGCCTCTGAGAGGTGCTTCCGCTCTGGCTGGTTATGCTAAGCAGAAGCGTTCATATGCTACCGTTCAGCGTGAAGAAACCTATGGCCAGCCGCCGCCTCTAAAGAAGCAGGTACTCGATAATGGCGTGCAGCGTCCGGTTCGATCACCAACCCGGTCTACCAGGACTCAGGTTATGGTTCAACGCGGCGCTACGCGTCCTTCTACTAAGGAAAGAACCTCGAGGGCCGCTCCGCAAAATGTCTCCCGTGATGCCGACACTGAGAAGGAAGCATGGAAGAAGCATCACCGTGCCAAGTTTCCTAAAATGGTCTTCTATTTCGAGAGTATACCCGATGATGTTCGTGCTAGACTAACAAAGAGGGTCAACTATCTTGGTGCTGTATGTTAATCTCAAAAGTTTTTGATGGGCCCCACTGACCTTGCTTCAGAGACAAGAACCGTTCTTCTCCATTGACGTTACCCACGTTGTCACAACTCGAACAATTCCACCTGAAAGACAAGAGGCGCATCAAGGCCAGAACCAAGGACACCATGGCGAGCACAACGAGTCCGAAGAACAGCCTCAGACCATCAATCCATCGTTACTAAACCGTAATACCGAAGCTCGAAGAAAGCTACTGTCCGAGTTCCGCAATGCACCTTCAAGGTCGCAACAGCTTGATGATCCTTTGAAGCGAACGCGAGGATCAAAGAACAATGATGTGCTGTACAAAGCTCGTGAAATGGGCAAGAAGATTTGGACACTGGAGAAGTTCCAAAACATGCTTGCAGTCTTGCTTGAGGCAGAGACAAGCCACAGCACATACGGTTCAAGATCAACAGCCACTCGCGGTAATTACGGTGCTTCGAGGGAACCTAACCTGCTCCAGCTGCTGCACAATGAACGCCTAAACGGACCATCTGATCGTGACCCTTCTGCTGTTCATCGTGAATTATGCTATTTCAAGGGACCTCACATTTATGTATGGGATATGGATGAGAAGAACAAGCCCATCATGGTTCGGGAGTACCCCAAGGTTGCTAATAAGGCAGATGGTGAATGGCCTCAGTTCCGAAGTGTTGGAAACGGTCGATGCCCATTTGTGGAGGACCACGATGTGCCTGAAAAGGATCATCGAAGACAACGAGAGCAGGAAAAGGCACGCCTTGCCAAGCGTGAGGAAACTGCCCCTGTCCTCAAGCCTCCTCAAGCCCCAATGCCTAAGCCGGTGACTGGAAAGCGAACCATTACTGAGATGGAGGATGGTCAGAGCCGAGCTCGTGCTGCGACTCCTACTGATATCTTCAACCCCGCCAGGGCGACCATGTCGAAAGCAGTGGATGCCCGACCCCAGAACGCCTTCACAAGCCGTGCTGCGGCTGGCCGGCTTTTTGCTGGCGAGCCTGTGGCATCCGGAGTGCAGCCTTCTAACATCACCTCAGCCATTCGATCGCAGATGGTCTCTTCGACATCTGGTATCAATGGAGCGAAGGCTGGAACCAGTAAAGAGGTTCATGGTCTGCAGCGCAAGGTGTTGCAGAAGGCTGCACCTGCTTCCTTTGATGTGAGCTCGCGCCGTCTTGCTGAGGTTTCAATGGACGTTGCATCTAGTAGATCAACAACGATGGGCCGACACACTTCCCGACCCGCTGAGGTGCATGAAGAGGACGCTCAAAAGACTGAGCGGAGGACACAGTCGCAACCTCTTAAGAGCAAGCGGGACCTCAAGCCTGGCTATTGCGAGAACTGTCAGGACAAGTTCCGCGATTTTGACGAGGTATGTGACGCCTTTTTGCAGAGTATGCTTTTAAAAACTGACTTTTGTAGCACATTCTATCTCGCAAACACCGGAAGTTTGCCGAAAACGACGAAAACTGGACTGAGCTTGATTCTCTCCTGTCACAAATCAAGAGGATGCCTAAGTACACATCCGGTTCTGACGAGGATGAAGTCTGGTAACGACCATTCATAAGATAATACGACATAAATCTTTTCAACATCGCATCATCATCATCATCATCATCATCTCAGGCCTTGTCATGGTCCGCAGCTCATGGACTATGTTACTGGCATCCCACGAAACAAAACTCTTTATGAAGTCCATTTTGCGCATTTCGATTCAGATTCCCACAGCACGCAGTGTACAAACATCAAAGATACCTCATGAGTTTGGTTAGCCTTGCGCTTAATGGCGGCATTACCGGACAGTCTTTCGGTTCCAGATGTCCGCGTCTTCTTTACTATCGCTTTCTCCTTTTACCTTATAAGCATGAACTGCATGCATGCGACGGCGCAGAGCGGCATGGTTTTTGGCACATTATCTCACGGTCTCGTCGGCCATTTCATTTGTTCTGATTGGACTGCATACATGGTAACTGGTTTTTGGGGCGTTTCGTCGCGGTCCATTTCGAGAGGCATGGTCAGGGCAAATGGCTGAGATGGGTTTGATGGAAGGGTTGTACAAAGGTGAACCAGGGCAAGGCATTTGGAGCGGAAGAATTATATCGCAAAAAGCAACAGCGACTGCTTTACGACGATGACCAGAAAGGTCTGATGTAGATATGTGGTCAGGACATGTATATGTACCTACATGTTATGTAACATGAATACTTGAACAAGTACGGTCTTTGTGGCATGATGCACAGTGAAGGCGAGTTGCTTAAGCATAATTGTAAGTGAATCATTGGTTATTTCTGTTTAGACAAGTGTCTTGCATGAGTTCCATCTCGAGTGAACCCCTTAACTACCTGTGTGGCGTTCTCAGCCTGCAGTAGTTGATTGGCAGACGCGCACTATGAAACTTTACGTTTGTGTTTCGTTTGTCTCTCACCGATTTTCGGCTGAGACCACATTAAGTTTATTCAGTTCGCATTGTTACAAGCGAAAAGCTTTCTAGTGTAAGCCCACGAGGACCTCTATCACATGTTCAAATTGGACCTGCCAAGCTTGGACAAGCCTGAACCGTGTGATGCTTGGGCTCATTTACTTGAAATCTTTGACTCCAAGGCCGCAATCGGTGCATCTCAAGTGAGAGAACAAATCGGAAAGAGGAATTGTAGGTGAGAAGTACAAGGCCGTTGGACTTAACTGGTCTCCTGACTTAAACAGGTGCTGGACATCGCCGCTTGCTTGAGTGAATCACTCTCTCTGACAACATCAGAGCTGGCAGACAACTTAACTGGGAGGTGACATATCTTGCCAAAAGAGCTTTGTGCGACCATTGAGTCTTCACCTTTACTCGCTGCCAACACTCACTCTCCAAGCTTTGTTTGCACTACTCTTAGCATATCTCCCGATGAACCCCAAAACCTCGGCTCATGCCGAGTCAACACTGGGTGTTTGGAAACGACTACGAGACTTGAAGAACGGCAAAGAGAAGATCATTCTTAATGGCGACAATCTCGACATTGCTTCTCTCGTCGCAGTAGCTCGTCTTGGCATCAAGCCCGAGATCAGCAAAGACGAGGAGCTCGCTCGCCGGATCGCTCTAAGTGTTGACGCACTAGCTGAGTACCTGTCACACAAATACGTAGTGTATGGTGTCAATACAGGTTTTGGAGGAAGTGCAGATGTTCGAACTGACGATTGGTTGGAGAACCAAATTGGCTCTCTCCAGCATACACAGAGTGCCATTATCACTTCTACCGACAAGAATCATGGGAGCAACTCTGAGAGAGAGCCGTCTCACATCATGCCACCTGAATGGGTTCGAGGAGCTATACTCACTCGGGCGAACCAGAATATGCGTGGACAAAGCGCTGTTCGACTGGAAGTATTGGAGAGATTGATTAAGCTGCTTCACCACGATATTACGCCCATGGTTCCTATTCGAGGTACTATTTCTGCATCTGGCGATCTCATGCCTTTATCCTACATCGCTGGGGCGGTCACTGGAAATCCTGATGTGTTCGTTCAAGTTGGTAAAGGGTCATCGGCCAAGGTGATGCCTTCAGATGAAGCTCTACGGGCTAGCGGTCTCTCGCCAAGCGGTCTTGGACCAAAAGAAGCTCTCGGTCTTATCAACGGAACAGCTCCATCAGTGTCTGTTGCCAGTCTGGTCCTCCATGACGCTCAACAGCTGGCTGTGCTTACTCAGTTATTGACTGCATTTGCATCCGAGGCCATAGGTGGCAATGTTGAGTGGACAGCCCCTTTTATCCATGCTGTACGACCACACCCTGGCCAAATTGAGGCTGCTGCCAACATAAGGAACTTTTTGAAAGGTTCTGAATTTGTGTGTGGATTAGAAGAACGCAAGAGAACTGGTGACGGCCTTTGGCAAGATCGATATTCTACTCGCACGAGTCCTCAATGGATTGGTCCTTATCTAGAGGACCTCCTGCTTGCCCAGAGACAAATTTCGGTGGAACTCAATTCAACTTCTGACAACCCCTTAATTGACGCATCGGAGAAGGATGGAAAAGTGATTGGCGATGTATACTCAGGAGGGAACTTCCAGGCTGTTGTTGTAACTTCTGCCATGGACAAGACACGACTTGCTCTCCAGATGATTGGACGCATGCTCTTCTCTCAGGTCAGCGAGATGATCAACCCTTCAACTAACAATGGTCTTGAAGCCAATCTCAACATTAGCGACAAGGAGAATTTCACCATGAAGGGCATCGACGTAAACATGTCGGCATACATGTCCGAGTTAGCTGCCTTAGCTCACCCAGTCTCGTCTCACGTCATGTCGGCTGAGATGAATAACCAGAGCATTAACTCCCTTGCTCTGCTTTCAGCTCGACGAACCATGGAAGCTGCTGATCTTGTCGCGCATATGTGTGCTTGTCACATTTACGTTTCATGCCAAGCAGTCGAGCTCCGGGCGACACATCGACTGTTCCTGGACACACTCCGCGAAAAGGTACTTCTCAACAAAACGGGGAACGGACCTTTCCACACTTTTGGCCTCGATGATGCCGCTATCGAGAGAATCTGTGAGGCTGTTTCCGCTGTCGCCGAGCGGGAGTGGTTTGACCACAATATCGGTTGCTGGAAGGATCGCATCATACCCACCGTCGATGCTGTAATGGCACCCGTTACGCAGTTCCTGACTGCCGAGAAGATCGATTGTTCAATATCCAGTCTTGCTGTATTCCGTGGCCAGTTCCACAAAGCGGTCGTAGATACTGCTTCTTCCATCTTCTATCCTAACATGGCGATACGCTATGTCGACGTGGCTACTAAACTTGGCGATGGAACTGCTCCGTTGTATACTTGGGTTCGATCCAAGTTGGAAGTCCCGACACAATGTGGTCTTGATGATGATCCCCTATACAACGTTCACAAAGGTCTTCCAACTGAGGGCAAGAAGACTATTGGTAGCTGGGTGAGCATGGTGTACGAGAGTGTCAGAGGCGATATGATGGACGCTATCATGGAGGGCATCGAGATTGAACGTTCAGCACCCCGGTCAGTTGAAGAGTACGAGAAGCTCTGTCAGGATCTAAGGCAAACCGAATATGGGACAGAATGAAGACTGGGGTTTGAAGGGTCATTCAGTACAATAGAAACTTTGCTCAGAAATGGCTGACTGAAAAGATGTAAAATGGCGGCTTCGAATGTGCCTAGTTTAGACAATACAATCTCAGCTCATCATTATTGACCCGGCGTGATACATATTACGAAATCAAAACCTAACAAAGTTTATGTATTGTTTGTAACAAAAAATAAAGAATAAAGAAAGAAAACAGAGAGGGGGAGGCACCGCAGTGTTTGATTGAGGAGTCATGATGAGGTTTACATGCCAGTATCATGCACAGTGTCCGGAATTTACACTGTGCCGTCATAAGCAACCTTGCGTTAGGCGACAGTTTCACGACTGAGTTACTTACAGAGACGGCTGCCTACCTTAACTTTCAACACCAACATCTTTCAACATTCACTCACAAAACCGAGAATTAACAATTCTCCTAAGAGAATTCTTCAGAATGTCAGACAACCCACCACCAGAATGGGTGCCCTCACCATCTCCATCTCCCTCCAACGCCTCACCCATGCCTCTCGCCGACAATGAAGGAGCAGGCAGCGGCGCTACGTCTCCAAACTTACCACTCACCATGTCCGCCTCAGTGGTACTGGCTGATCTACCACGGGATGCGAGCGTTGCACTTGCAACTGCTGGAACCTTCAAAGCGGACAAGGTTGTGGTGCGGTTTAAACCCGTGGGGTCTGCTCCGTCGTTGGCGCAAGACGTGTGCAAGATCAGTGCGACGAGGCGCTTTGAAGAGGTTGTGAGATATCTCAGGAAGAAGCTGAGATGCAAAGAGACAGACAGTGTCTTCTTGTACGTCAACAGTGCCTTCGCGCCGTCGTTGGACGAGGTTGTAGGCAACCTACATCAGGTAAGTCTTGTAGCCTATCACGAGGGCTATGATGGATTACCAAGCTCTAACGTCACGGAAACTGACATATCTAGTGCTTCAAAAACGCCCACGGTCAACTTGTAGTGGCCTATTCACTGACGCCTGCTTTTGGATGATGCGGACAAGGCTGATTTCTTCTATCTGGATATACAAAAGGCTATGACATCTACTCAACCCAAACTCCGAGCTATGCGACCTCTATGACTGCGCTACGACACGCGAATTCGACAAGCTTGCCTCTCCAAAACCTCATGCAACTACTTCTAGGGTATCATTATTTCATCTCTAGGAATTCTTCACCGCCTTGGTAAAGCTCTCGAGTTCCTCCGCCGAAATGGGGTATGTGTGCTCAGGAGCAGGATATTGGCGCGACTTGACTTCATCTCGATACGCCTCGATGGCTCTCAAGCTCTCACCCCAGACATCACCGTATTTCTTGACAAACTTGGGAAGGTATCTACCGGGAGGGAAGTTTCCAATCATATCGACTTGTACCAGAACTTGGCCTGAGGTACCGTTGCCGGCGCCAATACCGATAGTGGGAACGGAGAGCTTTTCAGTGATGAGCGCGGCCACTTCAGCAGGAACTGCCTCAACAACCATAGCGAAGCAACCAGCTTCTTGAAGAGCAAGGGCGTCTTCAAGAATGCTCATTGCACCACTACTTGTCTTGCCCTGGACCCGGAAGCCACCAAGTGCATTTTGTCGTTGAGGGGTCAAGCCAATGTGGCCAAGGACAGGAATGCCGGCGGTAGTAATCTTCTTGATGGTAGGGGCCATCTCCTTACCACCTTCAAGCTTGACACCTTGGACACGGCCTTCCTTGATGAAACGGATAGCAGTAGCAAGAGCCTGGCCAGGACTAATCTCATATGTGCCCATGGGTAGATCTCCAACCTACTAGGATTAGTTTATTACTTGCATATGAAAAGACAGGGGTCTTACAGTGAAAGCCGACTTTGTCGCTCTCGCAACAGACCGGCAATGTAAAAGCATCTCTTCCAGGATAATCTCACTCGTATCCTCCATACCAAGTGCTACCATGGCGAGACTGTCTCCCACAAGGATGATGTCCATACCAGCATGGTCAGCGACATGACCACTGGGGAAGTCATGAGCTGTCATAACGGTGATGGGATCACCCTTGCGGTGCATAGAACGAAGAGTTCCGACAGTGACCTTCTTCCGTTGAACAAGCGGAGGTGCACCCATGGGAGAGTGAGAGCTGTACCGGGTCTGCGCCGCACCTCCGAAGATGAGGGGCCGAACGGCTCGGCCGAGGGTCCGGGATGCCGGCCGAGTGGACGAGACGGACACCCGGGATAGGAGAGAGGCACATGACCTCATGGTAGGATTGATAAGAGATGACATGAGGAAGGGCAGGAGATAGGAGTGAAGGGAAGTGCTAGTGGAGTGGGTTGAGGTGAAGATAAGGTGTCGCGTGCTTTGTCAAGTCAAGTCGGGAGTGGCAGAAACTTGAGGTACTTGCAGGCAGATCTCAGACCAACGGAGACAGTGGCTCAAGAAGTCTATAGTGATCCTTTTTGAAAGGGGGAAAATTATGGAAGGAGTATCTTGGCTAATGTTGTTTCGTTTATGACAGTTAGAGTTGCGATCTAGTCAGAAAGTCGGGGAAAGCAAAGGTTTTATTCATGTCTGAACCATGATGAACCCTACGTTGTATATTTGAGTATCTTGGTGTTTTTCCTCAGCACCCCTGGTCTGAGCCCCACGCAGTAACATTTTGGGGTTCTCGAAGTGAAATTTAATTTAGGCTAGTCCTTTCAGGGCATGCGAATGGCCGAATGACCGAAGATCCGTTGATGTTGAGCCGCCATTTCATCTACATGTATATTCTGGGCTACTGAATTATACTCCAAGACCTGCTAGATTGCTAGAATACAACTGTTGACTCCAAATAGTGAGGTCACCCACGGAAAGTTACAAAAAGTCATCGAATGTATTCGGAAGCCGAGGTTGTTACTGGCTGTGCCGAGATGGAGGTGTAGTCTAGTGGGGGAAGTGTAACGGCTTTGGTTGAGGCTGGCTGGGTACTTGTACCGAGGATTTGGAAATGGAGGGGGTCTCATGAAGTTGTGATGACAGTAGATCCGAATACGCATGCGAGCCGAGGGACCATAATATCCATAAGAAGTAGTAACCCGGCAAGTATCTGTATATCTTGTCAGGTAATGTTTTTCCCTGACCACAACGACTATATATGCCTCCCCTTATTGTTATTCCTAGGTTACCGTCGCGATAATGGTTGTGTCGCTACCCATGAATATGTATCGAGATGTTGGCACTCAGTTGCTGATGCTAATCAACCATCGCCATCCGCTTTGTCACGAATATACTCACTTAAATAGAAATAGGTAACTTCAATTAACAACCTTTCGAACATAATTATCTAGGTATGAAAGGTTAGAGAGAGAAATTGACTGTCTAACTGTCAAGCAGAGGCTTGGTATCTTATAACTGCACCACAGGAAACAAGTCCAAAGCTTAACTCAAAATGTGTCCCCTTTATTGGAATTGAGGCCTCTAAAACTTGATTCACAGAAAAAGGATGACTCAACTGAGTTGCATCGTTTCAGTCTCGATTCATTGTTTCATGCTGTGTCATGCTCATGCCCGCTCGTGACGTGCTATGTCGATCTCCCCATTGCGGCAGCTTAGTGCCTTATCGATAACACTAACACCCTGAGGGAGCAGCCGGCACTTGCCGTGTTGCGTTTGCAGCAGCTTATCACGCTCGTACACATCATATCCCCGTGACTTGACACCCCGGAAGGATAGCGCTTGCTTGACTCAATTTCATCTTCACCTGCCTCTAGCATATTTGAGCTTCTCCCATCCAACATCTTTTCAACTGCACACTAAGGTATTTCTCACACAAACTTCAGTTCAGTTTCTCTGCCTCTTCTTCCCGTCTTCCTCTCGAGTATCGCCTATCGCGCCGGCCCTGGAGCTCTTTGGATACCTTCATAACCCCACATTCGGAAACAACATCAACCGCCATCATGAGTAGCCCACGCCGCAGAATCGAGACTGATGTGAGTTCCACTGCCTTCCAGAAACTGTGACGGAATGTGACTAACATTAATCTTCAACAAGGTCATGAAGTGCGTTGTCGTCTCTGCCCCTTCACTTGTTATATTGCTAACATGATTATAGGATGTATGGAACTCAATATAAGCTACCGTTTCTACGACGACACTGACCCCAATAGGCTTATGAGTGACTACGAAGTTACACTTGTCAATGACAACAGTAAGACTTGGCTTCAATACTAACGTCGACTTTGCTAACATGAAATAGTGTAAGCTTCCAATTCCACTTTCACCGACTCCGATCTATTTCCTGACCGATGCTCTTAGGCAAGAGTTCTTTGTTCGCTTCAAAGGACCAGCTGAGAGTATGTTTACCGAAGCGCAGAGTTCGAACAATAGCTGACATTACGAAGCTCCATTTGAGGGCGGAATGTGGAAGGTTCATGTCGAACTTCCCGACACCTACCCTTACAAGTCCCCTAGCATTGGCTTCGTCAACCGAATCTTTCACCCAAACATCGACGAGCTGTACGAAATCTATACCTCCGTCTGATTTGAACTATGACTAATGGTTCAGGTCCGGCTCGGTTTGTCTTGATGTTATTAACCAGACTTGGTCGCCCATGTTCGACATGATCAACATTTTCGAGGTTTTCCTTCCTCAACTCCTGCGATACCCCAACCCTACCGACCCCCTCAACGGCGAGGCAGCGGCCTTATTGATTCGAGAACCAAAGAGCTATGATGCCAAGGTCAAAGGTGCGTGTGCATAAGTCCTTGAATCAGACAAAATACTCATGACAATAGAATACGTCCAGAAATACGCCTCCAAGGATGCAGCAGACGAAGCCGGAGCCGAAAGCGAAGACGATGACGAACTCTCCTCAGTGGCCAGTTTCGGAGACGACGATGAAGAGCCTGCAGGACAGATGGACGATGTATAAGCCCGTCTACAAGCGCATTCACTTGGGCGAGCGTTTCGATTCACATATGGCGTCATGGGACCGAGGCACGGATTTAGGGCTATCATTGGACGGAGTTGCAGTAACCTCGCGCGGGCTTGGACTCGGATCGAATTTGTTTCTTGGCATTAGTTTGACATGTTGCACATAAACCTTCGCTTGTGCTCATCAGAGGGTGGTCGAACGAAACAGCCGCAACTAGATGTCATGATTGCTGGTGATGGGACTGGACGTCAGGACCTCGAAAGCGGTTTGGACATGATGGTTGGCTTTTCGCTTTCTGCCGACGATGCACAGCAGAAGGACAGGACTTGAATATTAAATCAATAAATTGGGCTGAGCCCGGGTATCATATCTATAATTATTCTAAGAGTCGCGCCCATAGTAAAATGTTTAATCAGAGTCGTAGTCAACCAGGCCTGCTGGCGAAGCAGGCGCTTGCGCCTTGGATGGTGGCTCCGAATTCTGTGACTCTGCTTCTTGTGGTGATCTCTTCCGCTTTACACCTGGCAGTCTGGCCGGTACTTTCGTCTCATGTCGTTTGTCGATCAGGAAAGGATCCTTGGAGGCCCGAGTGTTGCCCATAAGTTCCGACACCAACGCATCTTTACGTCTTGAAGCCTCCTTGTCAGCCTTTAGCTTGCTTCCGCTCTTCGACTCCAGTGGCTTCTTCTTGCTCCCTTCGCTCTCAAATAGGGGTCTAGACAATGCTCGATCTCTTCCATCATCAACCACAGTTCCAAAGTCGACAAGAGCCGCACGGCGAGCATCTTCCTCTGTGCCGGGAACAATATCTATGCCAAGACTCATGCGATCTTGAAGACCCCCTGTAGCCGCAGCATCGCGCTCTCGCTCTTTGCGCCCTGCTCTGAATGCCTTACGTAGCTTCTGATTCTGCGTATATGGGTCATCCCAGTGTTTCGCAGATGCCTCCATAAGATCGTCTATCCGTAGTGTCGCGCGCTTGAGCTGCTCCCTATCCTCAATGGTCTTTTCCAAACTCGAGAATGCATTGCTTCTTAACGCCTCCCTCTCCTGATCCGTCATGATAACCGCATCGCCTTCACGCGGCACATCCTCCCCCGTATCCCTCTTCGCACCACCCTCCGTGACCACATACGCCGTGTTCTTCGGATCAGTGCGAATCTCAATCTCGCCTCCGCAATCCGCATGACGAAACTTGAAACTCCAAATCGGCGTTGAAAAGTAACTCCCCACGCGGCGCTTTGCGGCGTTGAAGCGAACGCCCTGTCCGATTATTGTGGGCTTGGGACAGGTGTTGCACCAGACGGCGAAGGGAAGCTCGAAGCGGACGGTGAGAGAGCCGGGTTTTGAGGCGCGTGCGCCGAGGGGGTGTTTATTGTGAAGACGGTTGCCGGATGTGGTGCCTTCTACGTCTGGCGGGACGTAGCGGCCCATGTTGAAGCCCTGCATTTTGTTGGTGGTCTTGAGGCTCGTAGGCCTTTGGTTGGTGGAGGGAGGAAGATTTGGTATTGGAAAAGATGGATGGTGGATGGAGGGGTGATGTTTGTCATAGTGGTAGGTACGTCACCTTTCAGTGGGGGTTGTGTTTTGGTGTAAGTCGACTGGCGTCACGTATCATTTGTTCGTGTCAAAGTCCAACCTGTGAGAAAATGAAAATAAAGAAAGTATAGTAATATGAATGCGGAAAGAGTGTGCTCAAATAGATATGCATTTTTAAGGCTTGAGCATGACTCGTTGCCTAAAGCATAATATGTGTGTGAATCTTTTTGATAGAAGTCAACGATACAATCTTCGAATACCCGCCAGGAAGTACTATATTTTGTAGAATGCCACAAGAACACATTCATGGATATGTCACCTAATGAATGTCAGGCCCAGTCGAATATCAAGATACAGTCACCATAAAATTCTCACATTGCAGCATGCATGTTCCTATCACCCATATGGGGCCATCTGCTCGCCAGTTCAGTTTTAGAATGAAGCCAGTCAAGATAGCAAAGCATCCAAGCCTGTGCTTCTCTTGTATTGTCTACAGAGACCAGGTTCCTATAAAAAAACCTTCACTTTTTATCCGTCTCAAGCTTGCCAATGACAGGCTCCAAGAGTAAAGGCAGATACTCTGCAGCATCCTTGCCAAATGCAAAATCACCAGGCTTGACCTTGTACATCTCTTCCTCATTCTCAGCCTCGGGGTTTATAACCGCGATACGTGCGCCTTTACGCTTGGCTTTATCGATGTAGCCAGCAGCAGGGTAGACCTGGGCCGAAGTACCAATGACAAGCATCAAATCCTGCATATAATTTAGTTACCATTCTAAAAGTTGCTCGACACGGAGTCAACTTACAACCTTGTCCTTGAGAAGCCAGTTCGTGATATCCATCATCATAACTTCGTCCAGATTCTCACCAAACCACACAACACCCGGTCTTTGAAAGCCCGTCTTGCACTGAGGACACTTGGGAATATCATCTGGTGAAATTGGGTCCAAAGGCTGAGAGGCGTCAAGGAGAGGAAATGGTTTGCCTGGCTCTACGTCGACTGAAGCTGGTGCGAGGGCGGGACAGAATGGATCGTCATAGTTGCCTCGTTGGATCCAATCGCAGTTGGTGCACTTGATGTCGAAGAGGGAGCCATGAAGAGTACGAAGTTGATCCTGTGGATGGCCCGCTTGCTGAGAAAGATCTGAGGATGTTAGTGGCTATGATATAATACGAAGGGGAAAATCCATACTGTCAACGTTTTGTGTCAGACACAAAAAGTCCTTGTTCTTGTCAGCCAGCGCCGCAAGAGCATAATGCGCTGGATTGGGTTCCGCGCGCAAGCACATATGACGTCTATAATTGTAAAACAACCACACAAGACCCGGATCATTCTTGAAAGCACTCATGGTAGCTAAAGACGTAGCATCATGATTTCGCCAAAGACCGCCAGCGCCACGGAAAGTAGGTAGGCCAGATGATGCTGAGAGACCAGCTCCACAGAGCGCGAGGATGCGCTTACTTGAGCGGAGAGCTTCGTAAAAGGCGCCCACGTCGTTATGGGGAGCCATTGCTGTGAAGAAGCGAAAATTCGAAGTTGCTGTTTTGGAAGAGAATATAGAAGAGAGACGTGGTGTTGGTCTGAGAAGTCTCATGATATAGTGGTTGTGGATAAGCTTAAATGTTGGAGGGGAGTTGAGTATGGCTGCAAGGATTATCTATAGGTTGCTTCTCCAATGTCAGGTTGCGTCACTCGCCGGAAGATATGATTGGACTGTGGAGTAGGCAACGAAGATAGATTCTGCCTGCCTGTGGCTCAACCTTGTTCCAAGATATATTATTGCGATAAAATATCGAATTGTTGTTGATGTTGCCTATCATGAGATGTGCTGATTGGCTGCATTGTCTTTAGGTTGCTAGCATTGCATGCATCATGTCTCAACCAAGATACACTGCAATTGGCTCTGTACCTGAGCAAGTATGTTTGGTATATAGATGAGATATTCGCCCGTTTCGTTTCGTTCGATTAAGTTCTTATTGTACAGTGACTGCTTACTCAAATGCTGCCAGGTCATCCTCGACTTGTATACGGACCAGCCGAGGCAATTCCATGCGAGGATCACTAAAGGGTCAGGGCGAACACTAGTCAACAATATGGATTTGATAATTGTTGAATATATATGTATATCGTACAATCCCAAAATGGTTATTTCCTAGGTTCAACTCGCCCCTGGTTTCCTTTCGCGTTTGTCTCTAGCATAGCCTGTATCGGGAGGAGGATCAAGGACAAGCAAAGGACTAAGGATCAACCTGAGGCTCTTACTCATCCCCGGACGTCTGCCTAGTCTTTCAAGACCATCCAGAAGTGGAATAGAACCATCAAGGTATGCATAGACAGAAAAGGAGCCTATACGGGTGATATCACCTACTGCATCCAAGTCGCCTAGGGAGGCCACTCAGCTCTCTCCTTAACACCACCACTACATGCAAGACATGCCTTACGGGCGAATATATACCGAGGCAAGTTCTAATGTGCGTGTCAAGTGCATTATTGTAACTATCGTGTGGCCTGGTTGCAGACTGGTTCGCCAATAGGCAATGACGCCTCGAAAAACCTGGTAGGGAGATATCACATTCAACATAGCCGATCAATTATAAATACAGACAAATGTCTCCCTTGAGCGACTAATCATCAATCATTTTAACCTACAACTTTGGAATATTATTCCACTACGAGCCCAGAAACAAACATGCCCGAGTCCAATGTCAGTTTGGTTGGTAACAATTACTTTCTTTGCGGTCCCTATGGACACAACCTAAGGTAAGTAAGAATATCTCTTCAGATGTTGACCTGTTCAAGCGGTGCTCCGGACAGGGAGTCCGCCAAAGCGTTCCAGCAGCCTCCGGGAATCCATCATGCTTTCGTGGCAATCGGTGAAGACGACTGCTACTTCACCAAGTACTACAACGAGAGAACCGAACGGTTCACATGGTGTAAGAAATATCTGTTCCTGAATTTTCCGTCAGCTAACTTACAGCTCGCAGCTTGGTCTCTTTCCAGCTACGGTGGCCTCGACAGAGCACTTGACTCTCTTGACGGCGACACCCCCGAGTTTGTGTCTCTCGGAAGTGAAGGCTACTACTTCATGCGAACCCAAAGCGGCCGCGCCTTCTGGAATCTGCCAGACGCAGCTGATGAGTTCGTCGAGAACGCAGACCCAAATAACGACGGCGTCAAGTATGTATGGCTAGGAGCCGAAGGCTCATACGTGGCCCAGAAGGAGTCCGGATACAGACAATAGAACCTCCGTGGTAATTATGGGAGTCTAGAGCAGTCTATCAGGACCATGCCTAGCATTCGGATCCTGGGCTTGAACCTTGAGAATGATCGTTCATACTTTGTGGTATTTGATGATGGCGCGGTCATGTGCAATCCTGCCGGCACGGACTTGACTAAGGATGCATTCAAAGCATGGGCTCGACGTGCATAAGGAGGGCGGAAGATAGTAACATTGGATGTTTGGGGATCTTGTAAGCCACTGGCCAGTTTCCGAGGCCCGAAGTCAGCCTGAACTTGCCCTTTTATGTCGTACCAACATCTGATACCACTTCTGTGACTATTTTCTTGAATCACATATTCAAGATTCATCATATGCAAGTAGAGATGCCTTGTCCAAGGTAGGGGTGCAAAGAAAACCCATGAGCTTGATCCTAAGTGACAAAAGGTCTTAGGTAAATTAGGATAAGCGTAGGATACCTTTTGCAGAGTTGATTCCGATACCGTACATCAAGGTATGGTATTTCCTCGCTCCCCTGGCTTGTTAAGTAAAGGCGTGGTAAAGTGAAGCCGTCTGCCCGAGCCTTGTTACCATTTACACCAATCAGGGGCACGCACACCACGAGCTGATCCTTCAGTAAATAGCTTCATGCAGAGAAGGAAACCAGTCACACATGAATTAGACGCTATTGGTCAATATGAATGCAGAAACCTTTTGTACAGCTGAGAGTCCTATGCCTCCCACGCGTATGCCGCACCAGCTCATTTTTAGCCTCATCATCTGGGACTTCCATGGAGGGTCTCTTTGTACATTAGACAAGGCAACCGTAACAGTCTACTACTCCAAACTGAGTTCTGTCTTTAGAAATCTTCGTCATGGAAACCCCTAGTACTATTCGTGACCGCTTGGCAGTCCCATCAGCTAAAGATTGGGATCCTTATCGTGAGACGATCACTGAGCTATACATCAAGCGGAACATGTAGTTACCAAGACTCATGTAACATATGCATCTGGTGTATGGCTTCCGAGCTACGTGAGTATAGATACTGTAAGTAGATGATCGCCTCTAATGATAGGTCACAGTGAAAAGATGTATAAGCTACGCTTTACAGAATGGAACCTCAAGAAGAACATGACAAAAAGCCGCAGTGTGGCATGCGTACGTAGCACTGGCAGTAGTCATATGGATACCAATAAGCTCAAAGAGTACTATCGTAGACAACCGAAGGAGAAACGTCGAGAGCTTCTAGAAACCCTTCTGCAACTACTAATCGGCGAGACACCACTCACCATTACTGCCCCAGGGGTGTCACTCACACCACCAGCGGACCTCCTTACCCAAGAGAATATCGCTTCCATCTCCTCAATACTTATGTTAGAGGATCTTCAGAGGACAATATGTGGCCAAGAGACGCGAAGAGTGGCTTCAAGAACGAGGACAATGTTCCAGCTTGGTGTAGCTGGGTATCGTCAGCATCTTTGGCCTTGAGAGAAGAAAAGGAGGGCGAAGCAACTAGATTCCTACAGCACTTCATTAAACAGCCCTATGAACAACTCACGCGTCAGGATCCGTTGATATTCACTTTTGTATACACATCGGTACTGTTCTTCGCTACAAGTCGACCAGGAGTGGCTCAATGGTTTTTGAACTCTCTATACAATGTCTCGGAGAATCTTCCATGGGCCGGATCTTCACACCCACTTCGTCTGCTCCTCCAAGTCATGCTGCAGCTAGGACCGGCGGGTATCGTGGCCCACCCCAAATCGACCATCCTTGCATACATCAACATGATCTACGAAGCTCTCGGCAAGGTTTATCCAATCATACAAGACATGATGTCTGATACTATCTGGCGACTTCTCCGCTATAAGCTCATGAGTCCCGAAGAGGTCGCTACTTTGGGTCGTGGGCTTGTGCTTGCTGCTGAGTTACAGAACCAACATCGATGTAAAGATCACATCAATCTCAAGATGCAATTGGCAGATGCGTATCTGGAATCTGGAAACTTTACGGAAGCACGTAGAACGGTAGAAGAGATCAAAGATGTTGAGCACAAGAGCGAGAGGATGATGCCATCGTTGTACATGCTGTTGTCAAGGATTGATGAAGCGGAAAAGGGGGCCGAGGGTGCTATTGAGTCAGCACTGAGATCTGTGGTGGTGAGTATGGAGGTATTCGGAAAATGGTCTGACTGGACTGTGAACTCGTTGGACTTCTACTGCAAAGTCCTCAAACGTGCTGGGAGGTTTGATGAGGCAACGAGAGTGGTTCAAGGCCGTGATTTGGCGATTGAGAAGTTGTGTGACAAGTTGGAGAATTCTGATATCACAGTCTCGGACCGAGAGACGAGAGTTGGATAGATCCAATGCCAACCGACCCTATGCTATCGAGTAAGTTGGAGGCCATTGAGATAACATATATGAAAAGGCAGCGTCAGGGCAGTTCTATCTTCAGACGAGAATAACTTAAACCTATAGAATAATAAAGAACCCGATATCGTATACCCATTTATTTAGGATATATTCGACAAAGAGAAAACCCGTCCCTCACAACGGATCGCTTGGTACCGAATAGCACGAAAGAAGAGTGATGTGTGGCATAGGCTACTAGTAGGCAAACGGGTCGATGTTGTTAGTGGTTTCAGTTTCAGTCTATTCTAAAGTTTTCTCAACTGAAGCACATTCAAGCAAGAAAACTATGAGCTAACCAACAAATCTCCTGAGAGCGTACAAGCGACCAACAAGGAGGCGCTCGCTTCCATTTTATCGCGTTTAAGCATGGCCTGCTAGACAGTCGAAGCGAGAATCCCTCAACCAAAAGCAGTAACATCCGAACATGGGATCGCGGACGGAAATGAGCCCACCCACTCTAAAACCAGACATTATAGCGCGATTCCAGTAAAACCAGGCCTACAATTCGTTGTCAGTCCCTAATTCCCGGTATCTCAGGGCCGAGTCGGCCGCTGTTTCGCTTGGCGATGGGACCGTGCTGGTGATTAACGCCGGGAATAGGCCACTAACCTTGTAGGGCCAGAGCCTGAGGTGCGCTTTAAAAGGGTTGTCTGTCTCACCCCTTTGAACAGAAAAGAAAGGGAAGAGAGGGAGAGTAGAGTATTCATTCGTTAATCATAGTCACTCGTTAGGATTCTACTACCCGATATTATTTAATTCTATACACTCGTTAATCATGGCCGCCAAGTTCCTCACTGCGGCTCTCGTCGCCGCCGTCCCAGCCCTGGCTAAGACCGATCTTGCAGGATGCACCAGCTACGACACGGTTCTCAGCAACGCCAATGGAATGTACGCGTCTCGAATTTGGTACGTCCCTGACACGGGCGAGCTGTGCGACTTTCTCGACTGTGGCGGTGGCCGAGCTCCTCCCAAGACCACCGTTCCCGGATGCCCTGGCTACGTTGGTACTGCTACCTACTCTCCTCTCTTCATCAACCCCAAGACTCTCGGTGGTGCTGTTCCTGAAGAGACTGGTGATTCTTCTCCCACGAGCACTGAGGAGGATGTGAGCGAGTCTGCTACTATTACTGCTGCGCCTACTACCGAGACTGAGGAGAGTGCTTCAACTACTGAGACCGAGACCGAGACTGAGTCTGAGACTGAGAGCAAGGACGATGAAAAGACTTCGACTGAGAAAGCCAAGGACACAAAGACCATCACCACTCTTGCTACTCAGGCAACTCCCTCTGCTTCTTCCGGAGCCGAGGCCGGTTCCGCTTCTGCCTCCGGATCCGATTCTCGCTCGGGTTCGCACTCCGACTCCAGCTCCGAGACCGACGCCGCTGCTACCCCGGCCTCTACCGTTTCCACCGCCGGTGCTGTCGTGCCCACAGCCGGAGCCTTCCTCGCCCTCGCCGGCGCCGCCATGTACGCCGGAATGCTCTAGATATATAACATAGATAGAACGTGGGCCTGGTCTTGTAGAAAATATATTCCGTCTCGGATATGCTTGCCTATTTATACATGCCTCCCTCGGCCGCCTTTAACCATCTGTAACCTGTCCTATTCCGCCTGCCCTCAAATTCCGCCGACCTCCCGTGACGGGCGTAGTCACCCTCCCCCCCGCCTCCGCCTCCGCCGTAGATCCCGGGGTTCCACCACGACGAGCAATAGGGCGTTGAAGCTGATAGGTCCACCAACCAATACGCGGTGTAAAATGACAAGATTTAGTATTCAATGGGCGTCTTAGCCTTACGTGAACAATGATAGATACAGATACGTTCAATCTGTGCCTTGCTTTATGAGATGCATATAAGATGTCAGCAAAACATGACCCGGAGCCATGATTTCATAGTAGTTCGTAGAGTTGTTCATCCCCAAGTATCCGAGACTCGATCAGCAAGAACTTGACTTTGTTCTACCCCAGATTCTTTGTCGTTCCCTCCACAAGCCTCGAATCTTATCTACCCGTCACCACATGACCTTTTGTTGAACCAACCGTTTCTCTCGAGTCAAACATCGTTGACTTAACTCACGATCACACGCCCTGATTTCCCCGCCAAGGAAGCCGCCGCTAGCCGTACACCCTTTGTGCTGGCGACTACATCATTGTCACGATCCTTGCCCATTGAGTAACACGAAAGTCCTGTTTGCTCTCGATTCAAGCTGTGTGACCATCTTCTGTATCCTGCCGACTCAACCCAAGCCCTCGGGAACCCTCACCAAACACCAAAACTCTCGCAACTTGAAGACAATATCATTAACTCGTATATTCATCAATATGGGCTCCCACGACTCTTTGAACCAGGCTGAGGGTGCTCCCCGGTTCTGGTACCGTGATAATTTCTTCCTCACAAACGACAAGTCCTATCTGTGTCCCCAAACTTTCAACAAGTCTCTCGATGACAATTGGTGGAGCAGCCCCTTGCCGCAAGGACAACTCCAAAGAGTGTTGGATAACTGCTTGACTCTGGCGGTCTACTATACTCCACAGACCGCCGAGGAGATGAAGAGTAAGTCAACTGGATCGCAACCAATCTCTAGTTCTCCCTTTGCTAACAGTGGCATAGGGAATGGCATCGCTCAACCTAAAGATGGCTCTCCGCATAAGATGGTCGGCTTCGCTCGTGTAGTAACCGACTATGTAACGCTAGCCTATCTCACAGACGTATTTGTCCTCGAGGAATTCCAGCGGCGAGGCTTAGCATCATGGCTAATGAAGGCTCTCAAAGAGATAGTCGACGAATGGAAGCACATGCGTGGCCTCCTCCTCATGACGCACGACCAAGCCGCAGCTCGTCTGTATCAAAGGGAGTTAGGCGCCCAAGAGTTCGAAAAGGGACCGTCAGCTGGGCTAGTAATGCTCGAGATGGCCGGTCCAGCCGAGAAGCCCACACCCAAGCATTGATATACTTTTGCTTTTGCGTTTTTGTTATCTAGCGATGCATTTACTCAGAACTCTCTTGCTGGGTTATCCGATTTGTGTGTGGGAATTTGGAAAATCTGTTTAGCGCTGTGATCCGGACATGGCGGCTCGCGTCTCAATTGCGCGTTTGTACGGGGGAGCAATAGGGGGCTGGACGGGATCCAGAGAGACGTAGTCCTCGGGGAGCTGATATGATGCATCGGAGTCAAAGGCGGATAGATCTCCACAGGCAATGAACGGTGCAACCCATCGAGTGCTTCTCTCCGTGTCCTCGGTCGTCTCGTCGTAAACCTCCATTTCCACGACACCTTGATCCTTTATCGTCGAATCCTGCATGTCAACATCACCCTTCTTCTTGAGCATCTCATCCAATCGTGAACCAACGCCGAGAGGCTCCTCAAGACTGGCGCGGAAACCAGCGGGAGGTTGGAAGTTGATGCATACGATGAAAGCTTCCACACTGCTTGCGCGACTGCTGCGGGGCTTGGCGACGATGACCTTCTCAAAGAAGATCTTGAGTTGGGCGTAGAGAACATCAACGTTTCTTCCCCGGAAGATCTTGGCGACGAACTTGCCGCCGGGCTTGAGGACACAGAGTGCGAGGTTTAGGGCGGCGAAGAGTAATTGAGACTGGACGTAGATATCAAGGTCATGAAGACCTGTCACGTCAGGAGCTCCATCGCTCAGAACGAGATCAACCGGGTGCGAGGCCTGTGTGCCAGCAGTCTTGGGATCATAAGAAGGATCAAGAGCCGAGAGCAGGAGAGGAACTGTCGCAGGATGTGTAATATCGGCTCGGAGTGTTGTAATACCGGCAAGTGGTGAAATAGGTTGCAAATCGATCGACACAATCTTGACATCTCCTCTGGGCTTTGTAGCCTCCTGTTGCTCCTCCTGAATCTGCTCGGTTTCCGTTGGTTGTTCGCCGTCGTTGTCCTTGGGTAGAATTCCCAGCATCTGCTGTCGAAACTTGGCTTCCTTATCCTGCCAAGCGGCCCTTCCAAACTTTTCGCCCTTGATCAGTACGCGGGATAGTACTTGCGACCAACTTCCGGGTGCGGCGCAGAGGTCGACGACTCGAGTGACATCGGCGAACAGGTCGAATTCTGATGGAGCATGTTAGCTACAGAGCATTGTTTGATCTTAACAGTGGCCTACCCTCGTCCAATTGCAGAAGCTTAAAGGCACTTCTAGCGCGCCATCCTTGCTCCTTGGCGAGTCGGTAGTAGGCGTCGCGTTTGTCTTTTGAGGACTTTCCCATTGTGTCGATGTGTCGATGTGTCTTGGTCTTGATGTCGAGATTGAATTTTTTTTGAATATGAATTTCGTGCCCCGCGTTGAAGATGGTGGGTTGGTGGGGTGCCCCTAGAGAGTACCCCTCCATAAGACGGGATTGGCTGAGGGACTCAAGTTTGCTATTGATTTGAATGTTTTTTTGAACTCATAAACTCCTCAGATAGCGCTGTCTAAATAATTAAATACATAATCTTCGTGTCCGAACAAGAGTCTATCGCTAAAAACCCAGTTCATCTCCTACAACCTCCAAAGCCTCTCTCAAAAGGCTACCAACCTTTTCGTCACCAACTACACCAGATGCCCGCACAATAAGAGGATATAACCTCAGCAAATGCTTCCTCTCGTCACTCTCAATATTATCCAGTTCTGGAATAGCGCTCTTATCACTCTTCAGCTCGACAAGCTTCTGCAGAATCCACAATAATTCCCTTCGCTGGCTCAGAGGTTGGGGCTTCTTGCCTCGTAGAGGTTGATCAGCGATGTAAGCCCTCAGTGTCAACGCGCACCGAAGTATAAGGAATGGGGCAGCTGTGCTGGCAATCCGAGTGTGGAGAGTTACAGGTGAATCGGCAAACTGACTATGCTTTGGATCTGGTGATTTGGGAGTTGGAGGTTGAACGACAATTGTTGGCTCATCCTTAGCTGCAACCAAACCAAACAGTACTTCACAAGCGACATAAGCCATCTTCACACGCGTGGTCGGCAACACCGATGCTGTTCGCCCTGCGCGAGGAGTATAGAGGGCTGATAAACCCTTCTCGTGTGTGCCGTTGATGATCGACTCTTCATCCGGCGATGGAGCATGAATTACTGAAGTCTTGAAAAGGCTTTCAGCATAAGCCTTGCGGGCCTTTTCAGAAACAGCTGCGGCGCCAAGTGCTGGAATAATGAGTTCTCGCAGCTTTTGGAAAGACGCAATGTCGAACTCTTCGTCGCCTGCGAAGTCGGTACCTGGAGGAGCAACACTGCAATCCGCGCTCATGATACCATCAGCGATGGCGACGATCGTGGTCCAGATATTCTGGGCAACTCCGCTTGGCAGCTCGAGGCTCGTAATCTGTGATAGAGTCGCTTCTAGGATGGTAAGTGCTGTAGATGTAGCCAACCTCCATGGCTGCGTGGATTTCGTTATCGTAGGGAAACCGTATTTTAACTCAATGGGTTTGCACAAAGCCCTCAAGGCCTCGGAGAAGGAGTTGCGGCGGTAGATGTCTGAGTCCTTCGAGTGCTCAAGAATAAGCTTCTCGAGTGTCTTCATGCTCGCCTTTGAAAGCGCAATGTAAGTACGTTTAGGTCCTGGCTTTGAGAAGTTGGCCTGCATAAAAGGCAAGACCAGAAAATCCGCAACTTGATTAATCATGGCCGATGGCGCACCTTCAACATCCGTTCGAATCATTTGAACAGCTTCAAGAATATGTGCCTGTAAAGGCGTCACATATTCGATATCTTGGACGTAATTACCAAGTGAGGCCTCGTCCAAAGTCTCTCGAAGAAGTGTCAGGATTCTACCAACTCGTTTCACTTCAAGATCCTCCTGTACAAGTCGATAGATCTCTGTCAAGGCAGCTACATATGCAATGAGACAATTCTGGTTGTCTTCGGCCTTTTCATCAACAGGCTTGGAAGTCGGAACTCCTCTTGCCCACAAATCCCATGCAATATCGACCGCTGTCTTGCTGAAGACAGACTTGCCATCAGTGTTCGTTTGAGACAAAATATGAGCAAGCGCTTTGAAGATTGCGGTGTTGACATCAAGGACTTGAAAGTCGAGTAGGGTAGTGAGATGAGAAAGTAACTCTTGCCATAGATGATCGAATGAGGGGTGTCCTGTAAGAATATCAAGGTAATTGGCGAGGAGGCTGGAGATACCGTTGAGAACAACAACGGCAGTCTCAGTCCACTCAGCCCGGTCACTATCCTCTGCATCCTCGTCCCCACCCGACTGTAAAACTTTGATTTCCAGCTCAATCGATGACAAGAGCTTAAAGACAACGGACTTGACACATATCGACCAAGACTCAGGGCTGAGTCGATCACCGTAGGCATCGAAAATCCTGAGCAAAGTCTGGATTGCACTATTGCGAAGCTCCAGCCTGTCATCAGTTGTGACATTCGTCAGTCGCAGCAGAAGCAACATCCACAGTGCTGCATCAGAGCTCTTGTGACCATGATCAGCTGCCATCTTTTCCAGATCAGGAAGCTCAGTGTTTTGCATCATGTCTGTTGTGATGGCGAGAGACTCATTCTTCGCTGAGAGAAAGTCTGACAGCACCCAGAAAAACGTCACCGTCTAAAAAGAATCAGTACTGTTACCCTCACAAAGTTATTAGCGACTTACAGTCAAAGCAATATTGAGATCATCATCTTGTGAGCAGAACTTGTACAGATTGTCCACCAGGATCAAGAAGCATGAGTTTGGTAGTGACGCTAGAAAGTCTGAGCAGATGAGTTGAAGAGAGTTGAAGGAAGACCTAATAAGTCTTGCTGATCGGGTGTCGAGAAGAATGGGGTTGGCCACTGAGCCACGGCGGTAAGCTGGATCGAATTCCCGGGTGATAAAAATAGTGCCAATAATCTCAAATGCTATGTCCCAGCCCTTGACCAATGTTTCTCCATTGCCCTCAATGATGCTTTGAAGACCATCGAGGATGATTTTGTGAATATCGATATCTGTCGAATGGCTGGCAAGAGAAACCTCTCGGTCACCTTTCAGGAGAGGCGCGAGCGACCCACGGAGGGCCTCAAAGAACCGGAGCTGAATCTCACCACGAGCCTCCTCAGGCAGTGACGATGTCACATTGGCAGCTTCCAGAACCAGTTTCACAAGAATGTCTGCTGCCCTGGTTCTGACAGATAAGTTCATAGAAGAAGAGGTCAGAGTGTCAATCAGCTCATTAGTCAACACGTCCCAACCAGATTCTTCTGGGCTGTACTCCAATAATCTCTCAATGTTTATTGTGGCAAGTTCACCAAGCTTAGCGAGGGCGAATTGGTCTTCTTGAGTTGACCCAGAGCTCATCTGCTGGCCAGAAAACCTACGGCCCTGTACGACGGGAGCCTTGAGCTGTTGACCATCAGACGGTGACTGCGGCTGAGCGGTGGTCTCAGGCTGCTCAACAGGCTTTTGTGTCAGCAAACTACAGACAGCCGCTACCACTTTCAGGAATGACTCATTAGGAAAGTCAACCGTGCTCTCGATAAGTCTAGATGCCGCTGTTTCAACCGCCCGAACCTCGGAGCCGAAGTTGGCCATCAACGTTGCAGCTTCGCTGTCACCACCTGCATCGGGTCCTCGATTTATGGTTGGTGTCCTGCCAGGAGACTTTCCACTTACGAAAAGGACAAAGTCGGCCTGCTGCAGTGTCTCTAGAATGATACTCCAAGCTCCTGCCAAGGTTGGACCAAGCGCTATGCCCAAGTTCAGAAGTGCCCGCAGGCATAGCAAGTTTCGAGTATTTAAAGAAGCGACAGAAGCATCAAATGAGGCCTGTCGTCCTTTGTCGGCTGTAGGGGTGGTGGGCGTCAGGCTGTCCACGCTCAGAAGGCCCCGGGCATTGCTAAAGAGATTGCCATCGGTTGGCGTGCTTGGTGTTTGTGGTCGAGGCTGGCCAGCATTGACACAAGCTGTGAGAACATTAGGTGGGACGGCAGCTTTGCCCAAAGTTGTAAGGAAAGCATCCCGAGGCGTCGATAATTGTAACAGTCCAGCCACATGGGCAAATCGTTGGAAGGCACGGACTAGTCCATGATAATATTCGGAATCAAGTGCAGCATATAAGAAGGTAGAACAGGTCGCAAGAATCGCAGGCCAGCACTCCTCAACGATTGTAGCACAGATCTTGACTTCGGAATGGAGAGGATGGTCCTTTAAGGAAAGGGGATTCAGAGGAACTGGGTTCTTCTTAAAAGATGCCGACCTTTCCATCTTCCCTCTGGGCGGAGTACTCTCTTGCTCAGACGGCGGTGCAGGTGAGTCGCGACCAAACTCTTGCCGCGAAGTTCGTTTTCGATTTCTTGTCTCATTTGGGACTGTAAGAGGCAGTATGAACTTGGCTAGACCGTCAGATACAGACGATATACAAGCCAACACCAGGCTGTAGAGATACGATTCTGGTATAGTAGGTGCCTCCGTCTTATCGAGCTGATCGATACAAGGAACCCGGACTGAGCTGAATTGGGTGCTGATACCCGTTGTTGTTGTCTCTGCACCAACTGGCCCTGTCATGAGACCTGTCATGCCACTCGCTTCAGCAATGGCTTGCTCAGAAGAGCCATTTGTGCTTGAGCTAGTTGTAGGGAGTGACGATGAATGGCCCAGTCCAATTACAGCAGGCTTTTCGGTGCTTAAGCGCACGAAGGTAGCGATCAAGGGCTTAAGGACATCTTTCTCGCCCTCTTTAGCATCAAACATTGCGTAGATTCGCCTCAGCAGGGCATGGTCCGCAAAGATTCCACGGAAAACTTCCATGCACAACGCTCTTTTCCAGACGGTTTCATCTTGATCGAGAATTTGTGTTAGAACAGTCAGCGCCTCGCCGCATTCTGATGGCAATATGCCGATGTGCCTACGCAGCATAGTGTACAGAATGCGCACCAGGCGTACTGTGGTCGCGAAGTTCGGTTTCCCCTTCAAGGCCCCAATGAGGAGTGGCATTACTCTGCTTCGTAAAATCTGAGCCTGCTCAGGGTGGTTGCTGAAGACTGTGGCATGATTTGTGATGACGGATTCAATGAGTTCCAGGCCGAAAGTCTGTGGAAGCGCCGAAACGCGGATGAATTCTGGCCTCTGGTTCTCGGTCATAAGGCACAGATCGTTGAAAATACGGTAGGCATCGGTAGCTGCAGGATGGTTCTCTGAATATTCAGCATCATTTGCCGTAGGCGTATCGCCTGCTTTCTTGTCTTCAACGACAACTTTGTCAAAAACAGACACGACCAGTTGCTGTAGCGTCGCTGCTGAAGTATGGTTCACAATGGCATTTTTGCTACTTTGGAGAGTGAAGCAAATGTTCAGTGTCGTCACCAACAAGTTTCCTTTAAGATCCGATGCATAATTTTGAACAAGTGAGGGTAGCGCTTGCAAGATCTTGAGCTGCACATCCAGGCCAGCTGAGGTTGCTTGCATCAAGGCCTCGAGCACTTGGTTCAGCTTTGACCGTGGAAGAGCTTGCGCAACGATGAGACGTTGAAGACAGACAATAGCGATTGCGGTAAACTTGGCATTCTTGGTACCACATGCGATAATGAATGGGTTGACAAAGTTAGGCTTTTGAGATAGCTCTGTCTCGAGTCAGATATGGCTTCCACTAACAGGGGGTAGCTTGCGGACCTTCAGGTGCTGTTTGTTCAGAAGGATTTCTCAAGTTCTTCAGCTCTTCTAACGATTTCTCCGCGGCCTATTATCATCATAAGCTAATATTCTTCACGAAGACGAATACAGCGGCTCACTTGTCGCAAATCATTATGTTTCCTCTTGCTCTCCTGGATAAGATTGGCCAGCTCCGTGGCAAGGAGTTGCGTCGTCATCTTGGGCAATCCGCACGAGTTCTCGGCTCAGAACAGAGCATGTGAGTGCTATGCAGGTCCATGCAGCTAAAGAGCCCGAATTCTTTTGTTGTTCGATGATGTATCTCTCCTTACAGTGCGTTGATGCTCGTAGGCAGTGATGTGTCCCTTGTAGATGAGGCGGCAGAATTACTCACCGCCTGCTATTCACGTGGGGCCTTGGAAGAGCGACCCTTGCAATCATGCAAAGATGAGCCTTCATCATGACTTCTTCGGAATCTTGTTAGAACTTGTTTATTTTCATATGGTTATTTTCTTCTCCTATGAAATTTTATGAAATATACTATAATTACCTTTTGAGTACTGATAATTCTCTGCTAGTCCAATTTGAGCGGCGGTTCAAGCATCTCTATCAAACACCATCTCCAAGAAGCTCAACCTACTATTCTCGTAGGCCACAATGTCAGGGTTGAGTTACGGATATTGGCTCGGTTGGGGTTTGATTTACCATCATTGAACGCTGAGATTATTGATACCGCTAGCATCACTAATGAAGTTTTTGGGGATGCCGGTTATTCCTCACGGGAAGTATTGGCTGCTCTTGGCTGCCCTTTCAATAATTTGCATAGTGGTGGGAATGACGCAAACTTCACATTGAGAGCTTTACTCTTTCTAGCGGCCCAAGGCTCCGTTAATCATGATCATGCCATGATTGACACCCTGAGGATGATCTCTACTGAGCCAATCCCACATCGAGTAGATCCCGAAACCAAAGCAGCGAAGAAAGAAGAGAAGAGAACCGCAAGAAGTCGGAAGCGGCAGTCTAAATTCTGGAGTATTGATAAACAAAATGAGATTCGGGCTGAGCGCGCGGCTCGGCGAATGTCAGGACAGGAGGGGATATTCGGAAGTGAAGTAGCTATTTGGTTGGGAGGGTAGTTACTGGTAATACGCTGGTGCAGTGTGGGCGTGTAGCTAGGGTATATAAGATTATTACATCAATTGCTGGTCCCTTATTTCCACTATAATCGAATGCCTAATACACATATAAATATATATAAATACTTGGGACGGGCGGGATTGCTCACGAAGTGAAGAAGCTGTCTCGCTGTGAGGGCAATGATGATGCGTTGATATAGCTAAGTCTTACAATTGGACTTCCTTGTCAACACGGATAACTTGCCATATCTATCGCCTCAAAGTAGCTTTGTCACAAGACACTAGCAGGCCTCATACAGCATCCCGCAAGAACCCTTAAATAGCTAATAAACCTTGAGATTCTTTACTTGTAGTGCTGTACTCAGTATCATGATTCAAGTCGATGGATCGATTGAATACTAAACTCAACTCATACGTACTACTAAATGATTGAACAGAAGGAAACCTGCAATCAATCCAAGTTCGTGCGGAGCAGAACTACATGTGCGTGGAGCCAACATCGCACATGCATCATCTGAACATAGGATCCAGCTTCTTGCAAATTCGTGCAACATATAGTCTAGTAAACCTCTTTTTTGGGTTTTGGAAGTTTTACCCAAATGATTGAAAATCCGACTTGGCCCAAGCCTCAGTTCTAATAGAAGGACGCCGCTTGCTGGCTGTTAGTTCGCAACTGCGGCTTCATCGAAACGACCGAACCTACCAACTCCATAACCTTGTTTTTTTCACCTTGCTTTCTAGTATCTAAGGAATTTAAACGGGGACGTTGTTGAAGAGGTAAGACACGGATTCTCCGTTGTGAGTTCGTCGAATAGCCTGAGTGTTTGGTCAGTATCACGATGCACCCACAGACGTGATGCAACGTACCTCAGCAAGTGTTCCGGAGACATCAATGACCTTGAGCTTGGGGCATCGCTCAATCTTGTCACCCACTATTGAAGTTAGCAAACCGCGTGAACACGCAACACGCGCACAAGCGCATGCACAAAACCGGGTTCAAAGCTTACAAGGAACAGCTAGGAAAGGTTAGTAAAGGTCTTTGGGATGCACATGTTGGGCTACTTACTGTTGGTGACAACGAGGCCAGAGAGGCATGAGTTGTTAATGGTATCGATGGCCTTACCACTCAGAATACCGTGAGTAACAATCGCATACACCTCCCTGGCGCCGTGCTCATTGACGGTGGCAGCAGCCTTGGCGAGCTAGAATGAGGTTAGCCTGTGTCACTTACAAGAGGTTATGCATAGCTTACAGTGCCACAGGTGTCGGCCATGTCGTCAACAAGAATGGCGACCTTGTCACTGACATCACCGACAAGCACCATGCGCCCAACAACGTTAGGTCGGGGTCGCTCCTTGTGGATGAGAGCGAAACCGGTGTTCAGGCGGTCAGCAAGAGATGTCGCACGTTTGGCTCCACCGGCATCAGGAGAAACGATGACACAGTTGTCGACACTGAGGTTCTCGCGAATCCAGCGAAGGACGGAGGGTTCAGCGTAGAGGTTGTCCACGGGGACGTTGAAGAAGCCCTGAATTTGCGATGCGTGAAGATCCATTGTGATAACATGATTCTGAGTCATGGTCAGTAGGTTGTCAAACATCAGGTTAGTGAAACACGTACGCAACCAGAAACCTGGAGCATGTTTGCAATGAGCTTAGCACTGATGGGGGCTCGTGACTTGTCCTTCTTGTCCTGTCGCGCATAAGGAAAGCTGGGAATAACAGCAGTGATCCGTCTGGCCGAGGCAGTTCGACAAGCATGAATCATGATGAGCAACTCCATGAGGCCATCGTTGACATCTCCAGGAGCGGTTGACTGAAGAATAAACACATCCTCGTCACGAACAGACTCTCCGATAGAAACACTAGTCTCTCGGTTGGAGTAGTTCAAGCTCATAGTATTTGCGATATCAATGCCGAGTCTGAGATATATCAGCTACTTGTACCCTCATTTACAGGCGCAGCGTCACCGCCAAAGATTGGAGGAGGAGCGCAAAATGGGGATAACATACCGACTGGCGACCTTGGCACTGATCTCCGGGTGGGAGCTCCCCGAGATGAGTTTGATTTCGTTCGCCATTTGGTCCAACATTGTCAAAGAAGGGAAGAGAAAAGAGCGGGGCGAAGAATTTTTGGCGGCGAGGAATAAATAACCGTGAGCGCAGCGCCTCGGTCAGGATCGGGAAGTTCAGGTTGGTATGTGATTCAGTTTGATGATCAACGCCGGGGATAAGGCTGAACGTGATGCACAAAAAGAGGAAGAGGTTTGTTTTGTTAGGAACCAGAAGGAAGATCAAATAGCCTCTGACTAAGATCAAAAGTCAACAACAATGCGGTTCAAAAGTTTTCCACCTTCGGGTGTCGAGTTGTGGAGCAGTCGGGAGCTAGAATACTTTGTATACCAAAAGGCTAAAGGTGCTGGGTCATGTGATTGATGTCGTCTTGATCGCTTTTGATTGACCTGGATTCGAAGTAGATTTATAGAGGCTGAACTCTAAAATGTGTAGGTATAGACTTGAGGTGTAGAGGTCATGATGAGCAAAACTAGACATAATCGTCAGCTGCTCTCGGTGGTTCAAGGAATATTCAAGACAAGAGGCTTGATATCTTATGGTGAGATTGTACCAATCCCGATAACAATATGCCGGGGTTATAAACTGGGGAAGAGTATTAACTTTTGGTCTTCTTATGATGTGATTTATGACATGATAAACTCCCAACTCGACGAGAAATAACAGTCTCAAATATGTCCAACAGTTCTCCGAATTCCATTCCACGCTCTCAATTCCTCAATAGAATCAATTCGACGTCATCTCAGCTCCTATCACTCCGCGTCTATAAAGACAAAGAACTGCCCCAAGTGCCCCTCGCCCCCCTCTATTACCGGCTTGCACCGGAACCTTACCAGGATAAAACTGGAGCAGACTCGAGTTGCTTTCTTTCTTTAGTCCTTTCGCCCCAGTCAGACCCTTCCGAGAGCATCATTTGTCAAATCGCACGACTTATCTTAACTAAGCAATCTTCAACTCGACGACTGATTTACGACTTTACGATTTTTATATTCCAACGACCGACCAATACACCCCAATCAAGCAGCCACTTCCTCTCTACGCACTCTCGAGACTATCGCATTAAACAGAAAAGCAAGCGCCACGTGATCCCGCATCTCGTTGAACCAGTGATTTGATGCCCCGTCACAACCTTTCGCCTTCAAACTTCACCGCTTGCCCTCCTCATCTATCTCATGCAAACCATGTTGGATCCGAGTCATCTTCCAGCATGGCACACCATCATTCCTTTTCGCCGCGGCTGAGTCCCGCTTTCGCTTCTACCTCGTCTCTCCACGATATGGCCCGCAACCGAAAACTCCGCCTTCTCGTCGCCGCCACTGGACCCCGCGATACGTCTTGGGCGCAAGCACTTGTTGTGCGCCTCTCGAAAAATCCACAGATTGAAGCCCGAGCGATCGTCGACGATGTAGTCCCGCGATTGACACAAACGATAATTGTAATGCAGAACCGGGGATTGGCTATGGGAGCTGGCGATCGGGCCGACGACATCGAATTCTATCGGCAACAAGCATTCGAACTAGTAGAGTGGGCAGATCTAATGGTCTGCGTGCCGCTTGATGCAGACAGCATCGCAAAGATGCTGGCAGGCGTTACAGACACATTCCTCGGCGAAGTACTCAGAGGATGGGATACACAAAAGAGCATTGTCTTGGTTCCCGGCATGAGCACACATATGTGGTCAAACCCAATGACCAAGAAGCACATGAGTAAATTGCATCGGAAATGGAATTGGATACGTGTGGTGACGCCGATATTATGGCATTACGAAGGATCGCCAAACCCGAAACGAGTACCCAACTGGAACGGTTTTAACGAAGTGCTGGGCATTATAAAGAACCAAGCCGACTTGTTGGGATTGGGGAGAGATGTTGAGGTCGCCACCGCAATGGCAATGACTGATACCGCGGATGTAACAGTCCAATCTAAGCTACCGCCGGAAATTTGGACCATCATCCTTGATTATGCAGGAGACTGGGAACTTGCGAAGGCTCTAGGGATGTACACCAACCTACCGATGCCCCCACCGTGGACAAGTCAGCCCAGAGACCGTAATGATCCATTGAAGGTGTACGAGCACGAGCTTGAGTGGACAGTGCTGACATGCAACTCCGCGGCGATATGCAAAAAGATATCGCAATCTCCACCAGAATTCAACGATATATCAGCACTGGTTATTAAATTAGTGATCAAGTTTGGTCTCATTGATGTGTTGGCGTATATGGAAGCCAACCGGCCTGATCTTTTTAAAGCGTTTGACGGAACGACGTTACCAACCAAAGCCTCCGCTTATTATCCACGCACTGATGTTCTGGACTATTGGAAACAGAGCGCTTGGTTCAGAGACCGTCATGTATATGACGCAGAAGCTGTCGATGGTGCCTCAAAGTTTGGGCATGTTCGTGTTTTGGATTGGTGGTGGCGGCGGTCTGGATTGAACATGCGTTATACAGAGTCTGCACTGGAACAAGCTAGCGGAAATGGACATCTCTTGGTTCTCGAGTGGTGGCGCGATGCAGCAGCACAGGACGACAAGGTCGTTCTACGACCGGGCCGGTCGCTATTATGGGCAACACAACATGGACAAGCTGATGTGTTGCGGTGGTGGGACGCTTCAGGTATCCCTGCTGCCCATGGTGATAGCGTCGCCAAGATGGCAAGCCGCTGGGGCCAAGTCGAAGTCTTGGAAACCTGGAGACGGCTGAAAGGAGATGACAAGCTCGTGTTTGACGCCGAGGTTCTCGTTTCACCGACCATATTCAAGCACTTGGCAGTGCTTGAGTGGTGGCGTAACTTTGCTCATGGAGAGCTCGAGGGTATGGAGGGTCGAAAGCAGATGGTAGAATTCCGGACGTGCAACATCGAAGAGGCTCTTGAAGACAGCATAGGAGATCAGAGCGCAGTTCGACGATGGTGGACACAGAACGGGTTGAACCTAGGACTGCGAGACGAAGAGTGGCTCAAGACACGGTATCTTTAGAGCACACCTAGACCGCTGAGACTCAAACGGCCACGGCTACGCCACAACTCAAGGATGGAGACCAGCCCTGATTCCGGGGCATTGGGTCCAGAATAGGTGTGACTGTTTAGATCCTTGCATGGCATTAATTGCATGTGCCGCATGGTAGAGTAGGATCAATGGAGGTGCCGGCTAGTGCTAGCATCGGGTAATGGTGATCATGTTGACGTTCCTGGCATTGGTAAATATCTTGGAGCGCAGGCGTCATTTAAGATTGAATGAGGATTCTCTTGTTGAGACTGGTTTACGTTATTCAGGCATACGGAGCGTTTCTTTTGATAGAAAAAGGCAGGGTGTGGGATACAGGTTTGGGAAGACATGAAAGCGTGAACTGGTAATAAAATATCAAAAGTTACGTTTGTGCAATTTGGTCAGAGCACATTTGATGTAAAGTTCGTGACACCCACATATCAACTTCTCGTGTCTCTTTTATGCTTCTTTCAGTTGGGGCATATGTTGATCCTAAGAGTGTCTGTCCATAGCACTTTGACGATGGATCACATTGAGATACGTATCCATGATTCAGCATCGGATGTAATCAGACGAGTTACTATGCCTATCATCTTGGCATCAACCGCCAAGATGAAGCTGATATCTGGGGGTGGATCCTCATGATGAAGACGTCTGATGCCGAAAAATCAGTCTCGTCGACCGGGCCGGTTCACTCGAAGAAATGGGTAAGAGAACACGACTAGGAAATAACAGTCTGATGCCCGACTACCGACGGCTCATGTGTTAGTTTTCAAGCTTATTTTCAGCTACGATTTCGGCTTGAGCTCAGTTTTGTTATCGTGACAAGGATTATACTTTGTTCTCCACACACACATAAACACCCCTAGCTCAATCAGATGCCGGTTCCTGTCTGTCTCAATTCTCTTCTAGAAGACATTTCTACCCATTCACGAGGATGAGGAAAGGTTCTATACTTGTCTTGTGGCGCTGGGCTTACAGTAGTTCGTGAGGACGTAAGGAACCGGGATGTTATACCGATGCTAGGAACCGGGAGAGCAACGGACTTTTCTTCAGCCTCTTTATACTGAAAATGGAGACAATTGTAGAGTTGAAGGTGAGAATGATACAAGAGGGGCCGGGTGGTTCCGTGCCCACAGTTTCATTGCAGTCCGCTGGTCCGTTGAGAGAAAAAGATGGCACGTCGGTGATGCCACTTGATATTGATTGAGGTACTCCGTACCCAAGTTTTCATTACGTTTCGCTGGCTCGATATTCGTGGGGCCCCGCGAGCCCAGGACTCAGGATTCTCCGGGATTTTTATCTGGAGAGATTTCACCTTGTTTGCTGGAGCTTGTGGGGGAGTCAGAGATCTTGACAGATGGATAGATCTGGGGAAATGCTGTAGCTGGGTATGAGTTGAGTGAAGGCATTCGCAGAAATTCTGTGCTGCAGATTTGGAGAAATACATAGGTTGAATTGGGGTTTCGTAGGTAGGCGTTAGACTCACTCTAGACTGCATACAGAAGAATCCCGCATTCTCCATTCTCTTATCTCTGCCAGAGATGTCCTTCTCCAACCAAATTGGGCGTGGTCAGGGGTGTTACTGATAAGAAGACAGACTCAAGACCCATCTTCTTTACAGGGTTTGTAACATAGGACATTGAGGTCAGGTCAGAATATCCCTCTAAACTACAATCGACAAGCTTTTCCTTTTCTCCAATTCCCCTCTCTTGTTTGGTCTGTACTTGAAAAGGAACACATCAATTGGGCACAATATCTATCACTCACGTAATGATGACTCGCAATGAAATCGGCCACAGTCCGACCAGACCAGACCGGGATCATACACGCTTAAACCCATGCTTAAAATTAACCTAACTCAAGCATGAATGATTTTTTTTTCTACCATCTTTCCCCGCATTTCTCCTCTTGTTCTCGTGCCACTGCAGAAAGAGACTTCCTCTAGCGTGGTAGTTTTGCTTTGTTCTGCAAGTAACCGCTTTTTCGGTACCGAGTACCGCACCTGATGATGAACCTTTCCCCACACGATGCCTGAGCAAATGCGGTACGAGAGCCTCTGTATTTCATTACGTACGAGATGGACACTTGGGCTTGACCTTGTCTGGGGTAAGAACCTTGCATCGGAGCCGCGTGTTGGGGTGCGTTTGCTTCGGAGCGCGCTGGAGCTGGGCTGTTTGAGATGTTCTGATGATCTCGGGGCAACGGTACTCGGTATAGCCGTTGGGACTGTGCTAAGTTCAAGGGAAGGCTCTGTACATAATGGGAGAAGAGGAGCCCAATGTCACTGTACTCCGTACGGATAGTCCAATTGTGTTTGATGGTCATGGCTTACCAGGGAGGACTAATGAGCGACTTTCTCTTCAACTCACACATACACATTGCAAACAACACTCTCTTTCATATGATACAACTCACAAGTCCTCATTGCCATCTATCAACCAAGCTTTAACTGCGGTGGATTCCCCCTTCTTGTCCCGTCTTGGCCACGCCGTGAAACTGCCTATCTCTCCCGCTACCACTCTGATAACCGTTGCCCGCAGTCCCCATAGCAAAGAGACAAGGATCGGTCCCCAATTCTCGCTCAACCTGGCGCCGCCTGTCTTGGCAGCACCTCTAGTGCTCCCCCAAACACCACGGAAATCCTCCCTCAAGCCATCACTTACACGGAAAATCCTACACTACACACACGCACGCAATCGCTGGGAAAAGGCCGAGTCATGGCTCCTCTGCTATTCCCCCACATAATGGCACTCTGTCGCCCGTACTTACCATTTTGAGACGATACAACCGGCCCGGTTGAGGTGAACTCGATCTCACCTCTCTGCTGCTTTAGATGATCAGCAGTGTTTGACACGCCGTTGAATGCATTGCTTATCATGCCCCTGTACCTAAAAGCATACCCGTTACCGCGGTGGAGAGCTTGGCCTAGCGCTGCATACCTTTCTCACCTCAACATGTCCTACATCGGGGAACTTGAGCCTTCTGGTATTGGGAATGCCATAGCTCTCTACCTCCTTGTCATGTTAATCGACATGATGAGCTCCTATTACAGAAAACCGGGCCGGTGTTCGTGATCCATAATCTTGATCATGGTTACAGTCAACTTGATTCTTAAAGGGCGATCCTCCCCCCCTCCCTAGATGTTCTTATATCCAGGCTTGTGTCTCCACGACATTGCTCCCATAACCTCATCTCCATTCCTCTAAGAGTCCTACTCTTGTAAGAGATTGAGTATTCAAGACTGATCTCGTATTTGTTAAGCCACCTCTCATCATGGGTTATCAAGAAGACCCCGAGTCAAAAGCCGTCGAGGCTCCCAACGTTTCAGACACTTCACCTGGTGTCTTGATCGATCACAACTCCGTCGATAGAGAATATGGCCGAACCGTACGAGGTCTCTCTCCTCGACATGTTCAGCTCATGGCCATCGGTGGCTCCATCGGTACCGGTCTCTTCGTTGGTATCGGTGGTGTTCTCTCCAAGGCTGGACCTCTCTCTGTCGTTCTCGGTTACTTGATCTGGGGTGTCTTCTTCGTCTGGCCTTGCAACTTGTGTGTTGCCGAGATGTGCTCTTACCTCCCTATCCGTGGTTCCATCTTTGAGCTTGCTGCCCGTTTCGTCGACCCTGCACTTGGTACGTTTCGCATACGAATGTTATAGAGCTTCAACTAATGTGGGATAGGATTTGCTATGGGATGGACATATTTCTACGCCGGTCTTATGCTTGTTTGTGTCGAATACAGTGCTGTAGCGACACTGATGCAATATTGGGTTCCTGATATCAATCCTGCAGCTTGGGTCGCGATGGCAATGGTCGTTTGCGTTCTTCTTAACGTTGTTGCTGTCAAGTAAGGACAAATCACAAAACATCACTCAACAACAGCTCTAACAAACGTTCTAGGTACTATGGTGAGGCTGAATTCATCATGGCTTCTCTCAAGGTTATCCTCCTCTTCGGTCTCCTCTTCATCACTCTCATCACCATGTGCGGCGGCAACCCCAAGGGCGACGCATACGGATTCCGATACTGGAAGGGCGGCAAGGCTATGCAGCCCTACCACGCCGAGGGAGATCTTGGTAAATTTTGTGGCTGGTGGAAGGTTGTTCTCTACGCTGGTTTCACCATTGCTGGTCCCGATATGATCTCTCTGTCCTCTGGTGAGATCGCCAACCCTCGACGAACTATTCCCCGAGTCGCCAAACTCATCTTCTACCGACTTGTTGGTTTCTACGTCTTTGGTGTATTGGCTGTTGGTATCATCTGCTCTTCCGATGACAAGCGTCTGCTCGGTGCTATTGAGAACAGCGCCGCGGGTGCTGCCGCTTCTCCCTGGGTCATTGGCAGTAAGTGATCATTTCTCCTTGAACACCCAAACACCATGCTAACAAACAAATAGTTGAGAACCTTGGCATCCACGGTCTCCCCAGCTTGATCAACTTCCTCATCCTTACCTCCGGTCTCTCTTGCGGAAACGCCTACCTCTACTCTTCCTCTCGAACCCTCTACGGTCTTGCTCGCGATGGCCAGGCCCCTGCTTTCCTCATGCAGTGTAACAAGGCTGGTGTCCCAATGTACTGTGTCCTCACCGTCAGCGTCATCAGCTGCATCACCTTCCTTGTCGCTGGCGAATCCTCCGTTACCGTTTTCTTCTGGTTTGTCGACCTCACCACCACCGGTCTCATCGCCACCTACACCATGATGATCGTTGTCTTCATTGGTTGGTTCCGCGCTCGCAACGCTCAGGGCATGGACAAGTCTACCCTGCACTACATCGCTCCTTTCAACCCTTGGGCTGCCTACCTCGGTCTCTTCCTCGGTGTCACTGCCCTCCTGTTCATCGGATTCGACAAGTTCGAGCCTTGGAGCACTCAGGGTTTCGTCACCAGCTACTTCTGCCACGCTTATGCTGCTGTGCTGTTCATTGTCTGGAAGGTCATTAAGAAGACCAAGTTTGTCAACCCTGAGACAGCCGATCTTGTCAGTGGCAAGAAGGAGGTTGACGATGAGTGCAAGCACTGGGAGGAGGGTGGTATTGAAGAGAACTATAAGCGTGAGCTTGCTGCTATGCCTTTATGGAAGAGGTGCTGGGAGCGTATGTGGTAATCGAGAAGGATATGGCTCGAAACTTTACAAATGTCGTGATAGTCATCCAAGATAAATCTGGCAGTAATATACCAAACACATGTTCATTTAAGTTGTACCTACCTTATTCTGTCTTTCAGTCAGTCAGGGCATGCGGGTCTCATCTTTCCTTCTTTATTAGAGTTACTAATAAGTTTATAGGAAGGTCTAACTTCCATAATAACTACCAACTCGGCTTAAGCAAGCTTTTTAAAGGAAGGTTTATCTCAATACTTGAAGCTTTAAAGGAAGGTTTATCTCAACACTGAAGCTTTAAAGGAAGGTTTAACTTAAATACTTGGCCCTTAGGTATAAATGTCCCAGGCTGTCCATCTTCAGTCCAATATTTTCTTTCTTCCAAACACACTAATCCATCAACCCACTACACAAACACAAGTTGTCCATCAAAATATCATCTCCAATCCTGTCTCCCAGATTATCAATCAACACAGCCATGTCTACAAGCTTGAACACCATGCCTAGCATTATCCTCCACCTTTCAGCGGATGATCTTGAACACCTTCTTGATAAGAAGCTACAGCCTATCTTCAGCATGCTTGATGCTATCATTGAGAAGCTTGAAAACCTCACAGCCCGTATTGAGGTAGTTGGAGGCCTGGCATCCAAGATTCCAAACCTGGAAGTCGATATCCGATCTCAGGACTAGAGACTCAAGAAGACCGAGAGTCAGCTTCTCTAAGACATGGTTAGTTTATCCTCTGGAATGAATAATTATATGCTGATACCAAGACAGGTCCGAAACCAAGAGTAATGGAAATGAGTGCACTGGCAAAACCGTTTGGATGTATGCGAGAGATTACCATGGGCTTTCTGTCTACCCTGCGCCTCAGCGAGGTCTCGAAACTTCCAACATGCTGCTCACTTCTTTACGGACTACACAACTAAGCACATTGATTCTTCACTGGATCATATCCTATCATTCGTTTTCACAGACTTTCTCGAAGGAGTGGGAGTATCGCTATCAGAAACATGAAGATGCCTTCCAGAACAGGTTGGTTTTGCGAAAAGGCAAGGTGAAGATTGAAATCGACCCATTGCAAAAAAGCAAACATGGGATGAAAACTGGTTGACGCCAACTCCATAGAGTAAGAAATTTGAGTGCATGCAAGTGTCCCATTGGCCGCATAAGGTTGAAGTGCAGACTGTAAACGGACTTAACGGACGGATAGGCAATTAGGCATTTGACAGCATTCGATATGAAACACCATGAACAGTTGGCTCCAACATGTGGAGAGACGTTGCAATTGACGCCGCAAAGAAACAAAAAAGCAATTTATGACCCCATCAAGATGTCAGCTTTGTTTGATGCAACCTCAACCAGCTCCATATATCTCGGGATCCCATATATCCGAATGTCACAGATCGTTTCAGCGGCAGTAGCCTCACGGCTCAATGCAAAGACGGGGCAGTAATTAATCAGGGAATCTCGCAACTCCAATTATTCGTTCGAAGCACAGATAGCCTAATAAAGAAAAAGCAAAAATAGGAAAACACTGGAGCTATCAAACACCAGGATGGTGGTGTTTCATGTGATATATCGAATTCTTGCTCACAAGGACGAGGCTGTGAGAGAAGAGGCAAAAAGGCCAAAGTTATAACCTGAAACTCAACCAGAATAAGAAAAATAACCAGACGATCTGTTTATTCATTCGGGCAGACCGTTTGCTAACAGTAGGAGTTGGCCGAAGGAAACAAGGTCCTTGCTGCTCCCGCGTTTCAGGGGCCGGTCTCTTCGGAGCGGTAGGGCCCGATATGGGATATCGCTTGATGATGAGGATGGGAACAGACGTCAGAGGTTGAAATCTACAGTAGAACAAACGGAGGCCGTAGAATTGTGAATGCGCTTTGTAGCACACCTCATTTAATGATTTATTGGCAATATACAGAATCGAACGATAATCAATATCCAGACAGAATAGTATGCCCCGGCGTTTGATTGCTCAGTCAATAGTCTTGGCCTGCATGAGTCGCTAGCTGCGGGTTTACAGCATGGGGTGGCTGAAAGTGGCATTCTGGTGGACGAAATGTTGTCCACCACATCAGGTCTAGCTAAAGGAACGAAGGAAGGGCATCGTTTGTCCAAGGTACGGCGTAGCGAACGAACGAACGGGCTGTGAACCTTAGTAGACGAACCACGAGGGAGCCTGGGATGTAACACCCTGCCTCTCTGCCTTACCAGCATCATGACAGGCGACAGGCTAATTGATCGCTGTGCAATGCTGTGAGGCTGATGATTACGTTTGGTCATCAAATGAAGCATGAAGTTCACTGCATTTGTGATAAATCACGATGGACAAGACCGCCTCCACCTCTAGGGAAATTTCCGGTATGACGCCGGCAATGTTGTGAGAAGTCAGAAAAACGAGTCATGTTGTGCTGCAAGCCCAGGGGCAAAAAAGCTTGGGATACGAAGAATCTCACGATAGCTCAGCTCTCAGTGGCAGAGAAAAGAAAAAGGCAGAAGCTCCTGGTCTGTGAGCTATCCGCCTCTGAAGGGAAAACGTCCGTCGTTAATTTAGCGCTGGTGTTGGTTGTGTTTCTAGCGGGCAATAAACCGGCCAGGATTCCAGTCTCTGATAGACAATAGAGTCTTGCTGGTCTTCTTTCTTTGAGGTTTGTTTGTCCACTGTTTTCGTTACATTGGATAACTAGTTACCTTTGAGGCGTAGGTGCGTTACCCGACAAGATTCGGCTGATTGACACCAAGGATTGAGAAAATCCCTTAGCTCAGCTAAGCTAGGCCACGTACAATTAATTGCTGGCGATTGATTATGCTCAACTTTGAGCTGAGCAAGACGAGGATTTTCATTAGTGACCTGTAGCCGCCATCTCCGCTGACGCGGAACCGAGAAGCAAGGACCTAGATGAGGTAGTATCGTGCAACGAGATCTACAGTTGAAATATATTGCTATGGAGATTCCCAAAGGGATGATATAAACCAAAACAAACTCCATAGAGATTTTCTATCGTGAACGTGAAAAGGGGAGGCTGTGAGGCTCCGGATGACATTCCCGTGCCGCACTATGTGAAGCACGGCGCGCCGATGTGTCTTTGTATTTCGGGAGCTGAACTCAAGGCAAACATGTGGAAGCATGAACCAAGAGCTAGAACAGCTAGCAAAGATAAATATGGTAGCTATTTACTGTATGTGGAATGTGTTTGGAACATTCGTGAAACCAACACGTCCGATGTGCACGGCCTGAATCATCTGATAACGTTTAATATCACAAGATTTGAAGATGGACATCATCTGGTGATGAGATGGAACCCGAACGGGTGGATTGACAATTACTCAATCACAATATACGTACAGCCCCAGCCGAGATTGACAGCTGCGTTGATCAACCCCCTAAGAGGAAGATCTGGGGGACCTCGTGATAGCTGGGCCAAGCCAGGCCTCCATAACATAGCAAACAAGAGCACGCAAGCATCTCGTCAAGCAAATATCCACCAGTCAGTGCCACGGACCTCGCTAGTGAATTCAATCACATCCCTTCCCTGGGTGCTCCGTCATAGGTACGGATAGGTAGTAGTCATAGTTAGTCATATGCATGCCATCCCTTCCATCGCTTCCGCTCCCACCACCAACCGAACGCTTCAGGTTGAACACACCAGGCACAGGGGAAGCTCGGAGCTTACAAGCGAAAAAAAAAAAAAAAAAAAAACTTTACCATGGGATGGTCTTCGGCTTTGAGTTAAACATGTGAATCAAGCTTCTGAACTCAATTGTACCCGCAGAAAGTTAATTCGGCTTGTTCTTCCAGGCTTCCTTTTCTAGTTGATGAGAACTTCTGCAAGGATCTAATGTTGAACTAGGGGTGATGAATGACAAGAGGAAGGAGATCGTCGCCGGATCTGAAAAGAAGCAAAGTTGGCCTGCCACGATTGGATTGGTTAGATCCCCTTGATTAACCAGTCTTGGTATGGGATGGGATGAGTTCTTGTGCTGCTTCTGGCTTCTTGTTCCTGGATCCGTTTTCCTGTTCTTCTCTTGTGCTTCTTTGCTTCCTTTCCGCTATGTATCTCCACTTCATCAAAGCTCAAGCTTCAATAACTGATGAACCTTGACCGTTGGACGGCCTGCGCTCAGACAATGCGCTGTAGTAGCTGAATGAAGCAGGACTTGTCCGTCCAATAGAACAACACGAGCCCTGGTTATTACAGCGGACTCCAAGACATCTTCAGCGGCCTCAACAGTCTTCAGCGCCCTGCTTGTTCAGCGTAGGAGGACCAGCGGAGAGCAGATCCTCTACTGCAGGGGTCCATTTCTTTTCCCCCCCTCTCCCATTCTTCCAAAAAGCCAGGCCAGGGCATGGCTAGCATGGCTAACTTACCACGGTCTGGATAGCGTGCCCGATGGACCCGCGCTGGCCTCACCCCGTCTCTGGAGGCTGGAGCTAGTTGCTCTCTCACGGGGGACCCCTGGACATGAAAGGGAGGGGAGCGTTTGGCTCACCACCGTCACCACCATTCGGCACAATCTAGCAGTCCAAACGGTAAATCCTTGTCCATTTTCTGTTTGAGTGCAGAAGGGAGAAGATGAGATGAAATGAGTTGGTTAATTCGAGTCGAGTTGAGTTACAGATGAACACGGCAGCACGAATTGCCGGCGGTAATTGTAGCCAAGACTTACCACTCTGTGCGACTCTGTGGGTGCAAATAACCAATTCAGGCCTTTACCGGGGAACTTGATTGGACGGTTAGTTAAGGGGATCGGAAAGATCGAACAGCAATGGAAGGCTTCTCTGCAAGGCACAGATGCGTGATATCAACATGGACCCTTACGGTATACGTGCCGCGCTATAGGGGACTGTGAGGCAAATTGCCCATTCGTAAATCGGGGCTCCAGAGTCCAACAGTGAGTGAACTGACCTCACAGACTCTCAGCTCCATACAACACCGCTAGTCACATCTGGAAAGACGTGCCCAATCCCGTGAGGCTTTGGGGGAAAAGCCATGACTCTCTTTTGACTTTTTGACTTTGTGTTGAGCAAATGATGGCGGGGGTATTAGCCGGGTTTGGCTCTAGCTGGCCACTATTTGCAGGTCGTGTTTATTTAGGCCTTAGCTGACACTGGACTTCTGTGAATGGGTGATCTGGACGGAGAAGGAGTACAGATTCGAGGGTGATTTGCAGTTTTGTTTGTACGTATTCGCGCCACCAGACGCTGTAAGGATAGAATACGATAATGCCTGACAAGCCATTCTCTCTCTCTTTTGCCCTGATCTTCTTGTGATACTAATCAGTATTATTGCGAGTCTCTCGTGCCAAGTCAACCCCTGTTGTCGACGCACTCCTCAGTTCATGCTCTCTTACGGACAAGACGGACAGTGGAGGCTCAATCAAAGTCGCTAAGATCTCTCTCATTTGCCCTCTTGCGTGCTGGTGGAGAGTCTTGCCAGGTTGTGATCGCTTACTCGGGTGGGATTTAAGCAGATTGCGACCGGGGATTGAATTGAAGAGAGACACAGAGAGAGTCTTCAGGCTCTTCTTCTTTCATCATCATCTCACACCCTCTCCCTCTTAGCGCACGCCTCCTCAACTCTTACACCCCCGGAACTAACTAATACCCATGTCAAGCCAGATCCAAGTCTGCTGAACCCACCTGGACTTTCACCGTCCGTCCCTATTCATCTCGACATCTGCTTCTTATTCCTCTGATCCCCCTCCAACTCGTTTCCCCCTCCTATACTTGTTATTCAATATCGTTAACGGCCGTTTGTTCCATCTACCGGGAACTCTTTGAGGGCAAGATTCGCAGTAAAGCGAGATTGATATCGCACGGCAGATCGAATATACCATAACGAATCCCTGGCTCGATATGGCACGCCAATAGGGCTAGTCTGGAAAACACCAAAAGACGAGACGACTTCTTAATATTATCTAGCAGCGTCCCATCGGCAAATCGCTTGCGATCGACGACTGATATTTTCCGGGATTGCTATCTACCGCAATAATATCTAGAACCCACGAGCCGCCTCCTTGGCAGCAGATTATCAAACCTCCAGTTAACTCTCCAACGACACCGCTCTTCTCCCACATGTTGGGCGAAAGACAGTTGACCTTGCGCTGACGACAGAATCCCCACGGGGGGATAATATTCAATCTGGCGACGGAAGACAGGATATAACCGAGAGACGTCGCCAGAATCATGGGCAAGTTTGCGTTCCCAGGCCGCAAGAAGCAGCCTCCAAAGGTGACCGTCACCGCACCGCCCATGAGCAAAGCTCAAAAGATTCTCGGATCGACTGCTCTCAACATCGATGCTCCTCAGCAATGGGACAACTTCTCCAGTTCAAAGGTCAACCTGGCGGCACCTGGTGCTCCTGAGACATCTCAAGCGCAGCTGAGCCACAGCCATGGTCACGGCTCTCCTGTGAGACATGATCGTGGAATGCGGGAATGGGGAGATGAGTCTGAGATCGTGCCGCGGCAATTCAGAATCAATGGGGCGCCCACCGATGAGTATGACGAGGATATGTCTGACATGACTAGCATTCTCCGGAAACGACAGTCTTCTTCAACGCTTCATTCTTGGTATGACAAGACGAAGCAACCCCTCGCCATATCCCAGCAGACGTCAGCTTCGGCTATGGCGAAAGGACTACCATCAAAAGCGGAAAGAATGCTGGATATGGAGAACTCCATTGCGGAGGTCAAGCTAAGGAAGAAGAAACCTGCAAAACTGGATTTGTCTCATCTTATGGGGCGATCTCGAGGCAAGAAGACCGAGCCTCAGTGGGAGGGTCCGATGCTGGGTCAAGTTGTTCGATCACCATCTATCTTGTCGCCAACAAGCACACCATCTCTACGAGGCAAGCTTTCAAGACGGCCTACGAAGGAGAGTCTGAGGTCAATGAACTCAGAAGAAGCCAATCGACCAAAGACAGGCGAGAGCAACAACCGCAGACAACACAACCACCTAAACGGGCTACCTAACCTCTACGAGCATTACGAGCAAATGTCTTTCCGCTCTATCGCTGACGATGAACTGGTATCGCCGGATCCGGTAGAAAAGACCGTCAAGAAGTCTAAATCCAAAGACTTGCTTCAACTCAAACCCACTGTTTCTTATCAGAGCAAGCATGAGCATCGGCCCATACCACCGGCTCATGACGAGCAAATCATTTCACAATACGCTAAACGCCATCTACCTCAAACACCCCCAGCTATCCTGGCCAGCAAACCTGGTCAATCTTCACCTACAGACTGCGCTGCTAGTGTTTCTAGTAGACACACCAGGACGTCTAAGGCTTCGAAGCGCACCAGTAGGAGTTTCCAAGAGTCGGATCTCCAGGAAAAGAGTGTTCTGTCGCTCTCTTCGGACTCCGAAGATGATGTTTACATTGAGTCGTCTTCAAAGGGCCCGGCATCGATTCCAGAGTATGCGACATCGGAAGCTGGATCTTCTATCGACTTCCGCCCAAGCACCGCTCGAACTAGCTCAAGTGCCGATAACAGCTCAAAGCGACTCAGCAGATCGAGCAAGCGAACATCAAACTCTAACACTTATCTGACCATCCCCAATGGCCACCATCGAAATCCTATCGTGGCTCCGCGAACCAGCTCCCTTTCTGGAAGCTCGACGAACACGATCCAGGAGGGTACTGCTGGGCAATCACCATCACAGAGCATATCCAGCTCATCAGCAAACACGTCGAATACATGGCAAAGCAAGCCAAGCTTCAATTCTCAAGAAGCCAAGGTTGTCGCCTTGTATCCCGACCAGGGACGTTCAGATTCTACTGAAACCGAGCAAGATAAGGTAGCGGATTCTGAGAACGATCCAGAACCAGAGCTCGACTTTCTTCCTGCAATGAGATACGTTCCCCACGAATCTATCTCCCCTAACACCGATGCGCCCACACCTCCTCTGAGTCCAAGCTCCGTCGATTTCTACATTCGCTCTGCCCATTCTTCTATCGATGGCAAGGGAAGCCATAACCGCTTCATGGCTGTCACACGCCAGGAGGAGATGCTTCTGGCCGCGCTCCGCCACAAGCGACAGATCATGCGTGGTTCCATCCTTTCTGAGATGGAAGAGAACAGCCGAAACGAGAAGGCCAATCATAAGGGCCACCAGTCAAAGCCCTCAGAGGCCACCATCACCGAAGAGACCTTCGACCTCGACTTGGATTTCCCTGCTCCTCCTACGTTCAAAGATAAGACAACTGTTGCTGCTGATGGCACCACCGTTATCGACTTGAGCCACCAAAATTGGTCTGGCAAATCTGAAGCCACCACTTCTACTCACCACTCTAATAATAATAAAGTTCATGAGCCTAAGGCTCATAACAATGATCACCACCAGCGCGAGCGTATACTTCTTTATATCGACAAGGGTCTTGCTGCAGAGCACTCCATCGATGATGCCGAGCCCAGCCCTGATCTGAGCGACTTCTACGACTACGAGTTCGAAGACGAATCTGAGGGCTCGGAGGTTGTCCCTGAGGTTGTCATGTATACCCAGCAGCGTCGCCATAGCGACCGAAAGGAGCGCCAGTCAGTTGTCAAGCGCCGAACGAGCCGATCGCGTCAACGAAGCCCTCAGCCTCATAGCGAGACCCTCGAGGTTGGCGTTCCCCGACCCGACAGCCCCATCTCCCCTGATGCTCTCTCTACTGGGGCTTCTAGAGTCAACAAGAAGATGGCTCGTCTGAGTGCCGTTGGACCCCCTGCGAAATGGGGGTTTGAAGACTAGACATCATACCATAGCACACATATCATCTGCGATTTACGATGCGTTTCACCAACGTTCACATTTCATTTATACATATTTTAGAACAGCATTCTGGGGATTGGAGTATTTTATTTCTTGGATACCTCGGTCACTTTGATGATCACGCACATCAAACATTTTCCTTTGTCGGCGATGATTACCTGCGATTTACTCTTCTATTTTCCCTGGAGTACTTCAGCTAAAGCGGCGTACTGGGGATATCCAAGGCCCCTTTGTCATGAAAGTGGAACGGAGAATTTTCCCTCAACGACTATGCCCCAACTCTGTTAGGATATCTCGACACGTCTAGCCTTCTACCATCTCTACGAAATCGACTTTGCTTTGAGTCAACGGGTCTGGGATTGGTCTTGAGGACAGGCGCAAGAGCGGGTAGCAATTTGTTCTTTGACGAACGTGACGAAAAGCCAATAAGAATTGGAGGATACTGGGACTGTAATGTGATGAAGACGGAAGGGAAGGGAGAGGCATTCTGCAGCTTTGTATATCATATTGTAGTTCGCGATTGTTATAATCGCATATATCCTCGAACAACAGCGGAGTATGGCCTGTTGGCTTCTTTCTTACTCCATCTTAAAAGACTTTGTTGATCTTCATGTTCGATTCATTGATTTGTCGTATGGGTTTTATCTTGACAAAACGGCGTGTAGAGGTGTTCGTGGCTTAGAAGTAGGTAGAGCCCTCAGGAGGCTGGGCGATCTTCTTATTCTGGGACGAGGCCATGTATCTGTGGGATGTTAACATACTGTCGCTTTTCTTGCTTCAATATGACGTTGGCTTACCGTCGCAGCTCTATGAGCACAGTCTCCATGGTGTTCTCGCGCTTCCACTGGGCTAAGCAGGGCAGTTGGTTAGGGTCGACGATGCCGTTGGTAGGGTTAACACAGGGCAAGTTGACCTGGCTGATGAACTGGATCGAAGGAGGCTTGTCAGGGTACTCGGGACCGCAGTGCATTTTGACACTGTAGATGCGGTTCTCGTGGACGGACTGAACCAGGATAGGTTAGCGATGATCTTCGCGAATCTATGGTAATCTCGATTGCTTCCATATACTAGAGCGGGGCGCGTACATGAGGAGGTCCAAGAATTGTGCCATTCCACTTGCTCATGAGAAGATCCTCAGGATCCTCAAGACCGTAACTGCATGCCTCAGCGCCGAGACCCTTCTCTCCCTTCTCGAGCTCCTCCAGTAGGCGAAAGTTGCGAGGAACCTTGGCAGACATCGTGTTCGATTACTCAAAGAGAACCTGGTTGGGTAGCGATTATTGTCGGTCGAACACTGCCGTATTTTCGGTATCGGAGGTAAAAAATCGTGAATGAGTAAGAAACGAGGTTCGCGATAGATGACGTTGGTGTACTGACGGTGACTCTGGTTTGGGATCTAGTCACAGTCGCGGGGCAAACAAGCAGAAAGGAAGGCGGTGAATTGTCTCGATAAGAGCAAGCAAGAGTTCCCCGCCAATACCTCTTTAGACATTGGAGGCACAGCCACAGAAAGCCGAGGCAAGCTGCTTGTCACTAGCCACCGGCGTCACATCGAGCTTGCCTGGTCGAGCGGGCAAACGTCGGAATAAGGTATCCAAAGGAAGCTCTGAGCTCACCCGACCACAGACAGAGTGTTTTTCCCACTGGCCCGGAGGAGAGGACGTCATTCTGGAATCGTGACCTTCAACAGACTCGAACTCTCTATATCATGGCCATGTCCCTTACGCGGACAGCCCTCGGGGCGCCGCAATCGCGTCTCATTACAGCCGCCGCCGCCATCACAGCTAGATCTATCGCCGCGCACCGGTCCTTCAGCACCACCAACCATGCTCTACTCCCCTCCGGCTTCGGATCTCCCGTCCTGCCTTCTTACTTCTCGAAGCCCCGGCTGCCGGCCAATACTGTGGTCCGATTTGTGCCTCAGCAGACAGCTTGGATTGTTGAGCGCATGGGAAAGTTTAACCGTATTCTTGACCCCGGTCTGGCTATCCTCGTGCCTTTCATCGATCGAATCGCATACGTCAAGAGCCTCAAGGAAGTTGCCATTGAGATACCCAGCCAAAGCGCTATCACTGCGGACAACGTTACTCTAGAACTTGACGGTGTGTTGTTCACACGTGTCTTTGATGCGTATAAAGCAAGGTAAGTTATCCAACGCTGAAGGGCAATTGAGTTCGTGATGGACATGTGACTGACCCAAAACTTGTATCACAATAGCTATGGAGTTGAAGATGCCGAATATGCCATCTCTCAGCTTGCCCAGACGACCATGCGATCCGAGATTGGTCAATTGACCCTCGACCACGTCCTCAAGGAGCGTGCTGCCCTCAACACCAACATCACCGCTGCTATCAACGATGCTGCCGAAGCCTGGGGTGTGACCTGCTTACGTTACGAGATTCGAGATATCCATGCTCCTGGCGCCGTTGTCGAGGCCATGCACCGACAGGTCACTGCCGAGCGTTCCAAGCGTGCTGAGATTCTCGAGTCCGAGGGTCAGCGACAAAGTGCTATCAACATCGCCGAGGGTAAGAAGCAGAGTGTCATTCTTGCTTCCGAGGCCTTGCGCGCCGAGCGAATCAACGAAGCCGATGGTGAAGCTGAAGCCATCCGTCTCAAGGCTACTGCCACTGCTCAAGGTATCGATGCTGTCTCTGAGAGTATCCTGAAGGGTGATGCTGGTGCTCAGGCTGCCGTCAGCCTGAGAGTTGCTGAGAAGTACGTCGATGCCTTTGGCAAGTTGGCTCGTGAGAGCACAGCTGTCGTTGTTCCCGGAAATGTTGGAGATATCAGCGGCATGATCGCCACTGGACTGAGTGTTTTCGGCAAAGTTGGCCAGGCCCAGGCACAAACTATGGCCAAGTCTCTTGTCGAACCCAAGAAGGAAGGCTCAGAGACCGAGACTGATACACCCTCAGAGCTTGATGGCCAGGCAAACCCCGGCGTCAAGGAGACGGTGATCGAGAGCTTCAACCAGGCTGCCAAGCGATAGGGATGAAATACCAACATAGCCTATGGCATATTACGGAACGAGATGAAACCACCCTTATATCGACTCATCACTCAACCACAACATGAACATTCCACACTACCATGATTATCGGCGTTCAGCGGATGTATTATAGGGATCTTTGGAGGATCCGAGACGGCCTTGCTCACAGAGCTGGGGGATAACGGAGAGAAACGTCATCATGTAACATAAAATTTTCTTTATTCAAAATTCAAGCGCATGGCAAAAGGAGGGAAAATCACGGCTCACCAGTCTACCCACTTCTTCAAGCATATAAATAGCCTGCTGTTGAAGTAGGGGAGCACAGAATCGAATTATTTTGACTTTTACTATGTATTCCCTCCCGCTAACCTGGCATTCCCCGTTGTCTCTGGGAATTCCGGGTTGTGTCTGTTATCTAAGGAGTAGTGAAGTAACTAAGGCGAGTATCACGAGGACGAAGCATGGCTCATTGATTGATTCATGGGTATATTGATTCAAAACTAAGATATGTACCAAGAATATTTCCAAGCCCCTGCCAACATCATTCATTATTTCCTGCTTCTGCATTGCTTCAAAGACTCAAGGCCATAATGCCAGTTCAGCTTGTCCATGTTGCTAGGGTAAACGTAGCATCTTGACAATGTCGATTTACTCGAGTCACAACTCAGAGGAAAAGAGGAACCATGGCAACGAGACCCATGAAGAAGCTAGGCACCAAGATAGAGCCACTGTTGCTTCCTCCATTGTCGCTGCTGCTGCTGCTGCTACTGCTACTGCCGCTGTCTCCATCATCGTCGCCACCAGATCTGAGGCCGGTAGGTTCAGAAGCCGAAGAGAATGTAGAGAACTTGTTGTCGTCGATCGTGGGGACAGGCTCGATCGAAGGGGCCGTGAATGAGGGGGAGTCGAAGGTAAGTGTTGGGGACTCTCGAGTGAAGCTGGACTTGTCATCATCGTCGTCGTCGGAGCTGCCGCTTGAGCCACCACCGCTGCTACCTCCGCTCGATCGATAGCCGCAAGTACCGTCGCTCCTGCAGATTTGTCCAGAGAGACAGTATCCTGTGTCACAGCAGACCATACCCTTGGGCATGCAGCCATCACCACACTTCTCTTGGTAAGTCGCGCAGCTACCACCAGACGAGCCGCCAGACGAACCTCCTGAACTGCCACTAGAGCCAGAGCCATAGTTGCAAGTTCCACCAGAGCCGCAGGTCTGGCCACGGAGACAGTAGCCAGTGTCACAGCAGACCATTCCCTTGGGCATACAACCATCGCCACAGGTCTCCTGGAAGCTCAAGCATGAGCCTCCGGAAGAACCACCGGAGGAGCCACCAGAAGAGCCACCGCTTCCGCCGCTGGTACACTCGCCCTTGGTGACACAGTACGCTCCGCAGAGCTCCTTGCCCGGTGTGCAACCAGTTGGGGGGCCAGAACATAACTTTCCATCCTCACAGCAGCCTTCAGCTTGACAATGATAGCCATCATCACAGTAGGCTCCTGTTCCCTTGTTACAGCACTCAGCGCCTGCATCCATGCAGCCGCTGTCGCATGATGTCTTGCCAGCGGGGCAAGAACCAGCCATGCTGAGGGTCTGAGGGCGAGGAGTGAAGCCAGAGAGAAGGGGAAGACCCTTGGGATGTGCTGCTTTGGAGTTGCTGAAGTGGACGCTATCAGCCGCGAAGGTCAAGCCCGCGAGGGCGAGGAGAAGAGTTGATCGCAGCATGTTTGAAAGACTGTATAAGAGGGTTTGATCCACCGAAAACGATTGGGTTCAGAGAATTTTGGCGGGCGAAGCAGAAAGGTCAAGCTGAACAGGAGGTTTTCTCTTCTTATAAGAGCACTGGTATTAACAGGCTGCTACCTACGGGAACGGCTGAAAGCCAGCCGTCGAATCGCAGACCAGTTAGAATCAACTAGCTGGGTATGTTAATATGCTAAGGCATCAAATGTACGCCACCAAATATCTCCAGGGTCAAAGGTGGAAGCTCCATCTTGACGATGGCTTCGTGCGGGTACCATATCCGTCTGTGCTAGAGGCACGACCATCCACCAATACAAATTGCAGCAGGTCGCCACAATACCTTGCCGAACTATAGGCAGCTGTGAGTTCTCTGTAATGTTTCTGCCGTCAGTGACTAATACCAAGCTTCTATTGTATGCCCTCGAGTTGAAGATCTCCGTTGAGACGAATTCCCATATCCAGTTAAAGTGATATACCAAAACAGGGCATGAGTGCGAGTGTCAGACCGGCCCAACCACATGCCGAATAATACTATCCGCAAATTCTGCCTGATCATCATGCACCGTCCATGAACCAAACAATTTAGCAGTGTTGCTCTCTATAAGTTGGTGGGGACTGGGGTTCAGCTGCTTGGGATCCCTGCATCGATCCTAGATAGCCTGCCCTGGGCCAAGAGATGAGCAGACGAGGAGGGAAGTCGGAAGATGATCTTTTTCACAAAGATCGGTCACAAGGCCATGAACCCAGGTCTAGTCTCGTACCTCGCCTTTGGCCCATTACACAACTTGCATAGTTGGGCTGCAGTGTAACGCTGTTACTGCAAGGCTGGTTGCATACAGTGGATGAGTTGTAGGTTGAGTCGACCAAACAGATGGAAAAAGGCTGAAAGTGAAACAGCCGCTGAACAAAGTTAAGATTAGGCTTCATCCTGTTTGCCCTGCAAGGCCGGGGGTTCCAAATTTGCCGTCCAACGATATCGAGCCGTTGACGCACTAATGCTCTGCCCTATGAGACTCATCTCTTGTCGGCCGCTTGCACTAACTAGAGCAATTAATGTTCCGTCCCATCCTACATCACCAGTGACATTCATCGACTCTTCTGCTGTTCCGAATTTAGATCACCGACAGAGTTCACCCTAGGCAGAAAGGGACGGAAGCTCAACGTGCAAGGCTGATTGATCCATCACACTCTCTGTTGGACACCGCTGAAGGCCTCAATCAGTGACAGGTGACTTGTGCTAAAATTGCGGCAAATCTCGGAGCTTGTCCAAGGATACAGGCAGGACAAGGTCTTTAATTCTGCAGCTAAAATGTTTCACAGGGTCCAGATGTTTTGAGCATTGAGCGGTGGAGGTGGCGCTGGTGGCACCGAGAATATGCCAACCAATTCACGGCTCCTCTCATTGAACATTCTCCCTTTGGGAAGTGGTGTTGATGATCCTCGAATTTCGTATCCTTGCACTATCAATAAGGATTATGCAACGTCACGCTAATGCTGCCAAAGGAGTGGTGATTCGATAACCTTGCGATGATGGAGAAGTTGGCCTAGACGAGAGGGTGTCATAGGGAGCATGGCTTTAGAGAACCATTAGTATTGATAAAAAATCAATCAGAAATGTTAGAGGGACCTGTGAATATGCCATCTTTAGCAACAACCTTTCTTGCATCTTGCACATCTGACGAACATAACCCTCCCTTCAGCAGATACCTCACACGGACACTCGAATATCCTTCTTGATCAAAGTACCAACAATCTCCTCGCATGCAAAGGAAACCTGCAGTTTCTCATCACGCTTTGCGCTCAAGCCGATAATCATCTCTTTCTTGTCAACCAGCCTTTTCGCACTTCCTCGCCAGAACCAAACAAGTCGTCCGTCATCTCCTTGGACAAGTAATGTGAGCCAGGGTGTGCGGCCCTTCCAGTGAGGTAACTTCTCATTGTCGAATCCGAGGACAGCTCGAGCAATCCAAAGAGGTTGACTGGGGTTTGCCGTGTCTACTGCAGACAGGTTGTCTTCGTGCGGAGCTGCTGGCTTCGAGTTGGCAGTCGCGTCGGGAATGTAAGGACCGATAATCTCAAAGTAGAGTGTGAGGCGAGGAAATCCGGCAACTTTGTGAAGGATGGTCTGACCGAAAGGTGGGTTTCGACTAAGAATGCGTTCAATGTTGTAGAATTCAATCTTGGATAACTGCTTTATGTTCTTGATGTTGGCCTTGACGAGCTTGTCCTTTTTCGCTTGGCCAATGCCCTCGATTTGGAGGAGTTGACTGTCGCTTCCCTCCCAAACTCCAGCCTTGACACACCTCAGCACTTCAAGAGCAACGTAGACTCCCTTTCCATCGCCTCGTTCCCCAAGGATGTCGGCGAGGCACCTCAGCACATGGTCTAGGAGTTTGTACATATGGGAGAGTTCTTTCGTCAGCTCTTTGCGAGAAGGCCCCGATAGTTTGTTGGGCCAGCCAGTCTTGAGCAGATCAATCTGAACCAAGAGATAAACTTTGTGCCATGGCTGGGAGATGAATTCCTTGACTTGATAGGGGATGCCGGTGTTGTCGTTGATTGCTCTGAAGAAGGCCGTCTCCTCCTTTTTCATTGGGAACGACTTGAACTCGGTGGCAGAGCATGCATTCCTCAAAATGTCACGAGCATCTGGCTTGCTTTTAATATTGCAAAGGATCTTGAAGGTCGAGGTGGAAATTCCGTAACGCTTTTGGATTTCGTTTGAAGTTTCTGTAGCGAGAGTTTGCGGGCTTGATGCCGCCTGTTGTGCTTCTGTCATGATGGATAGAATTGAAGTTGGTTTGTTTCCCGAGTTTTTCTTTCTTTTCGGAGAGTAGAAGAAATCCGAGGATCTTGGAAGACATGGGGCCTTCCATCTTGTCATTCGAGAGCGCTTCCTGCTTGCTTTGGCTCATCGTTGGAGAGGGTGGAAACTGCACCTTCCTTCCCTACCTAAGGGTCAGTCGATGACAAGGAAGGTAGGTAGGTGCCTGGCACATTCGGCCGCTAGGTACCTTACCTTATGGCCCGGGTACCTAAACTTGGAAGTTTCGAAGACGTGATTGAAACAGAGAGATGCTGACACCTTAATAAGAAGAACATTGGCTCTCGAGTGTCGATACATCAATGCTATCTTGTTTTAGGCAGAATGAACGGCAAACAAAGGGGGCCAGCAACAAGGTGAGAGAAGGGCAAGGAAGGAAACTACTACCTGGGTATTATCTTCTATCGATAGACATTTCTTCCAAGTAAATTACCTCCCTATGATCAGGAGTAACAGGCTTTTAATCTTTTTGTGAGGCCATTCAACATCCCTGAGCGACGACATTCTTTCTGATAGCACATATATACCAAGATATTGAACAACCTTTCAGTAGCAGTCCAAGGGAATGAGATCGGGTAAAAGTAAAAAAAAGGTTTCTTGTTAATGAACTTGACTTTATGTCCGGAAATGCCTTTTGCTGGTGGTTCAAGTTCAATTCCGTCTCAGTGGAGACCTCGACTCAGCTGAAAGTTGATGAGGGGTCGTTTGCCGGCGAAGACTCATCTTCATTCAAGGTAGCTCTACAAATATATTAGTTATAGCACGACACATTTCACTCTGATTTGCTTCGAATCTTCCATCAAAATTAGAGAACTAACTAATAATGTTATCTGACAAGCTCTGACTTTTACCGCAAGCCATCATAATGTCATCTCGCCCGCAGTTCTTTCATCTTCCCAACTCTGCATCGTGTCGTTTACTCGACCGTTTCAGTGACCTTCCAGACGATGCGGAAGTCGAAGAAGATGAGAACGGCAAAGTACCCTTTTGGCCGCTATTGAAACACCTTCTCTGTACGCCTGTGTCGAGTATCGCGCAGCTGATTGATCGTTTACAAGCAATTGCTGCCAACGCAGAGACATGTCATGATAGTGACTATGGCTTTCTGAAACGGTTTCTTGAACAACGAGGCGAAGCTGATATACTTCATACGATATGGCCAAAGATTCGCGATATTGCACTCAATTTGCCTACCTACTTTCCTGATGGAAAGCTTGAGCTTCTTCAGCCGGGACATCCACTTCATCTAAGTCGTGGACAAGTTGCTTGTCTTGTGGTGCATCAATTCCTCTGCTCATTCACACCTCAAAGGAACGACGGCGGATACCAAGACCTGGGTATATGGTTCTCATCCGAGCAACGGCATCCTACCGCAGTACAGATGTACTTGGAAGCTTTGTTTACATACTTTGAGAGCACACCTACAGCCAGCGCTCTTTTCAAAGGCCACCAAGTTGCACCCGAAAGTGCTCACGGTTCTGTCTCATACGAACTTCATCTAGGAAAGCCAGTCTCTCTAGAGGCTGCGAAGTTAGCAAAGCTACAGGTGGACTTACTGGACGCTCACACATCAAATACTCATAATCCAGAGGTTCAAGACGAAGGGGGAGCAGCTGTCGTATCATCCAACAAGGTCATCGGGTTTGGTCAATCCGCCACACAAGAAGAGATCTTTGTCGGGATTGCTCCTGAAGCTTATCCCGTGGTCCTTGTTGCGCCTCATCTCATAAACGACACAGTAATCACTGTTTTTGGAGCGAGAGCAATGGTTGATATGAAGGGTCAAAGACGTAATATTGAATGGACGATACGCCCAACGCCGCCATCAGAAGACTTCGGAGAATGGAAGAAATCATGGAGGGGAGGACGTCTTGTCTTCATGGACGCTTTGGAGATGGACATGCTCGAACACTCGGAAGACACTGGTTTACCCGACTTATCTCATGAGAACATTGATCGCGAAATCAACAAAGCAGCAAATGGGTTTTCATCCTACAAAGGAACTTCCGTCTTCACTGGGCTCTGGGGCTGTGGCGCCTTCGGAGGTGACCCAGGGGTGAAGCTCCTGATACTATGGCTCGCAGCAGGGACAGCAGATGTTGAGCTGAATCTAATGCTTGGACCCAGAGAACATGACCTGGGAAGGAAACTGGAAGAGGTAGCCAGGGCTTGCCAATATTTGACCGCAACTGACGTGCGCGAGCTGCTATCAAGAGTTCCGCGAGACTTGAGAGGTGGAGGAATTTTGGGATGGGTTGCGAACGAGGCTTCAGGGGCTCAGCATGACACATGTTGAGGATCAGGAATCATGACCTTGCCAGCCAAGGCTTAGAAACAATAATTACTCCGTAAGCTCATTAGAATTCTGACAATCGCGACCGAACTGAACCCCTTGATGGAATATTGTTACCTGAAGCACTTGAGGAGTAAGTGAACCTTGAACCCGCGTATAATCCCAGCTGCTGTATAGATTCCGAGTATATCGGTTTTTCGGAAAAGTCCGGAATATTCTTGGCTTTTATGGACACTCCTGTTGCTATGATCGCATGTTGTTAAGGCCAAAGAAAGAAACACCGATATGCGAATGATGTCTATCAGGAAACCACTTTGTGACGAGAGGTCCGTGGGATGGCCCAAATATATAACCTTAAAATATGCATCAAAGGCCCCATACAGAAAGCTTCCTTCGCTAAGTGCGAGACTAGTTTCTACTTTAGGTTTGCGTAAACCATTTTATTGGATATAGTAGTTGTACTCTTGTTCAATCGCTGGTTCTTACTGATTTCTACATAGAATGATCGCCCGGGCTATGAATTGAGACAATACACACTGAATATGGACGGCAAGATGTGATAAGTAATCTATTGATTATTTATGTTCCTTCAAAACGTATATACATCGTAAACGAAGCTCCTCATTTCACCAACGATTCCGATGGCGAGGAAGCCCAAGCAATGAGCATCACCGCTTACAGCTTAAGAGTGGCACCAGCAACACCGACAACAGCCGACTTGACCTTGGAGGAGCCGACAAGAGAGTACTGGTAGGGGATGTTGGACTTGGAGATGGAGCCCTTGGGAGCATCGTTGGTGGAACCGCCCAAGTTGACATCGTTGACAGAGATGGTACCAGTCTCCTTGGAGTCCTTGGAGGTGAGAGCCTTCTTAGCGCTGGAGAAGGTGGTAGACTCAACAAGAACCTCGGCGCCCATGCGGGAGTTGACACCGGTCACGCTGATATCCTCGTAGTAGTTGTTGAAGACGTGGACGAAGCCGAAGCGGACAGAGGGGGCGCGAGATCCAATGCTGGACCAGTGGTTGTTGGCGTAGGTGACGTGGAGAGTGCCCTTGTCCTCGGAGCCGTTGCTGTCGGAGTGGCCGACGAGAGAGGCCTTGTGGTGGTCGTGGAAGTGGGTGTTAGACACGGTAACGAAGTCAGAGGCGTGGGTTACATCGAGGAGACCGTCGTAGAAGTCCTTGTCCTTGGACAGGTCGGAGGACAGCTCACAGTGGTCGACCCAGACGTTGGTAGACTTCTGGATACCGATGGCATCACCGTTGTCAGCAACAACGTTCTTGATCTTGAGGTTGCGAACGATGACGTTCTTCTGCTTGTTGATGTAAAGACCAATGTTGTCAAGAGAAGCACCAGCAGCGCCGACGATGGTCTTGTCAGACTTGACGCGGATCTTGTTGTTTCCAGAGATCTGGCCCTTGACGTAGATGACCTGCTTGCCCTCCGACTCAGCAGCCTTGCTGAACTCGGCGAGAGAAGAGACAGTCACGGTAGCACCACCAGCACCACCAGTAGTACCGCCATTCTGCGTAGCGTAACCAATGTTGGCGGCGTCGGTGATGGCAGCTCGCTTGCCAAGAGTCTTTCCGGCCTCCTGGAAGGTAGGAGTAGGGACGGCGCTGACCAGAGCAGCGAGGTTGAGAAGACCGAGGAACTTCATGTTGACAATTTTAAGTGTATATATCAAGAAATTGTGTAAAAAGAAAGAGTGGAAGTCGGAACCAGTCCAGACAGTAACGATTGAAAAAGAGTTGGAAAAGAGTAGTGAAGGATGAAGGACAGAAGAGGAGAGTTGGTGGTCACAGCGAGGTTCTTATATATGAAGCCATCGCGAGACGCCGTGCTCAGTCGTCCTGATTATCGAACACTGTACCCCTGATGCGGTGATGATCAATTGCCGTCGACAACATTGAACAAGATGGTTGTTCCAAGGGTTTGAAACGTCTTTACACGAATAGGATAATTCTCCGGTTTTGAAACGGGAGGTGGGCCAACAATCCGGAGCAAAAGTGGATCCTCAATGCCGGACCATGCCATCGGCGCTCAGCCGGTATCGGTAACGCTCTACTAGCTCCCAGTTAAACAGTTTCAGGTCTGACATTTTGGGAGGTTGACAGAACAAAGAAGAGAAATCACCACATGCAGAACTCGGATACGGATACAGCATCTCCGGATCGACAATGATCATGTCTGATCATCTCGAATACTCGGTCAGTAATACCCCGAGCCCAATATGGCGACGTCTCGTCAGATGATACAATGCAACATGTATCCTTTAATTCGCCCACCACGGAAACGCGGCCTCATCCTTCTTGGCAGCCAAGATGCACTGAAGCTTGAATTAATCTTAACTGGCCTTGCCTCTGACTTAAGCATCATTGGAATAAGCTTAAAGATGTGTCTACATATGACGAACGACGTGACATGCTTCATCAAGTACATGTCAAGAAGGCTACCTATCTAATGAAAGAAGGATTAATTTATCTATACTAGCATATTCAAGAAAGGTTTACCAACCTCGTTTTTGTTTGTACCGTCAAGTGGGTGACAGTCACGAAAGCGCGTATATACCCCGTATGATTGAAACATTTCGAAACAGCCCGATTGTTCAGCCTTTCATCTCATCAATCCCGGACTACGCATTCACCATTCTCCCACCAATAATTGCGACCTTGTCGACCTGGGGTTGAGTGGAGCTGTCATGAGGAAAATGGTAAGGCTAAGCGCCTAGGGGAGCAAAGAAAACTCTGGACTTCAATCTTACATGATGAAAAGACTTAAGTAACTTGCATAAGCTTAAAGAGCTCTTTGTCGAGCTTACTTCAGCACCCTCTTCTAGGTCTTATATTTTCTTGCTCCCCGATGGCGCTGTGCTGCTGTTTCATAGTTCTGCACCAAGCCTCCGTAGTACCAACCTGGGGGGAGAAAACACAAGACTAGGTTTGGTGTAAGCCGGGCAGTCGGGGAGACAAGAAAACTTAACGTCATGACCTCTATTCTAAGGGGGAAAAGGATAGGGTTGACTCTGATAAGGCTTGGGGATGTTTAGTCTATTTTAGGTTCTGTTCATACTAAAGCCGTAGGATGTCTTCTAGGTTTGTCTAAACTCATCAAAGGATACTGCACCAACCTCCACTTGAATCAGTACCGACGCCGCTCTCAAGAACACCAACATCTAGCCAAGCCTTCTTGACTTTCTTCGCATCAGCCGACCCGTACAGCTCTTGCGCACAGTCTACTGTGGCAGTTGCAAATTGCTTGAACGTGGACTTGGGAGGGATTTTGCCCGACCTCAAAGCTGCCCACCAAATCTTGCCAGCCTTTTCCTAAGAGTATCCGCCGAACGAGACAGAAGCTAGATAGAATGCTTTGTTGGGGATCCCGGAATATATGTGGACTCCGCCGTTATCCTCGTATGTTGTCCTGAATTGCTTCATGTGCCCAACCTGCGGATCTTTGCCAAAAACCGGATCGTGGTAGGCAGTTCCAGGCTCCTTCATGCTTCGCAGAGCAGTGCCCTTGACTCCAGGAAGAATGCAGTCTTCGCCGATTAGCCAGTCTGCAACATCCGATTTCTCGTCCTGAACCCTTTGCTTGACCATGATGCCGAACGCATCCGAGACATGCTCGTTCAAAGCACCGGCCTGACCATAGTAGTCAAGAGGGCTCGTGTGCTCTGTAACTGCGTGCGTAAGCTCGTGGCCGATGACATCGATGCATCCTGTAAAGTTGTTGAGAAACTCGCCGCCGTCGCCGAAGACCATCTGAAGCTTTACTGGGTCCCAGACTAGAGAGAGATCGTTAGTAAAAGTCAAGTAAGTTCACTGCGATTGCTACTCACAAGCATTTTCGTATTGTTTACCAAAGTGAACAGTACTGATGACGTCCATATCCTTGTTGTCGATTGACAGCCATTGGAAGAACTTTTTGTAGAAACCCAACACGAGTCCCACGTTGTCGAAAGCCTCATTGACAGCCTTATCAGAAGATGGCTTGCTTGTATCGACTTCCTTCTTCCCGTTGTCGCGAATGAGGTCGCCAGGAAGCTTACCCTCGTTTGAACTCTCGTGTATATCATGCACAGCACGGTAGGGAGGGTCGTCCGTAGCAGTTAGCGATTGGACAACATATGAGGTCCCTGGTTCTGTGGACTGCGAGGAGCCCAGCGCCTGCTGTGCCCCTTTGACTTTTCCAATGATAGTTTCAAGATGGTCAAGGCCCTTTTGGGCTCTTGTACGCTGAGCATCGTCGGCTTGATCTGAAGCGATGACATTTCGAAAGAGTGCAGGAGGAACGATCTGCTGTTGGACTTGGTTGTACGACTTCAAATATTGTTCCCGACGCTCCTGGATGTTTTTCAAGAACTGCTCTGTGTGTGCAAGAGATGCACGTGCCATCTCTCGGTGCTCGGGAGTCGCTGCTTTACTCTTCGAGATAGCTCGGAGGAGATGGGGAGGTACAGCAACCATGATGAATATTGGTATGAATAAGGTAATTGTATGAATACTAGAATGTTATGATATGGGGGTTTGAAAAAGAGAGAAGAGAGATTAGACGGGGAGATCCAACATAAGGTGCCTGCAGAGGTCGGGACGTGGCTTCCATAACAATCTATGGATGGTATCAGGAAGGCATGCCTCAGTAAGAAAGATCTCCAAGTTTGAGACTGCCTTACCAAAGATGCTCTAAATCCTAGGTAAGTTTTGTCAAGTTCAACCGATGCGACAAACATGGAGGCGTGGGGTTCGCAATAGGAGCAGATGAGAACAACAAGCAGGATATTGGGTACCTGGGTTAAGTACCCAACTCGCCAATTCTTTCTGTTATATTTCCACTTGACGCTTCAGCCATTACCTTACCTACGTTACGCTAATAAGAGTAAGTGATCGAGGGTGATGGATAATTATTACTTCTTATACAGTTGGTTAATGTTTATATCTGGAAAAGGGGCTAGGGGAGGAAAGAAAA
>JABSTL010000375.1:0-10959 GCA_013759095.1 Fusarium sp. NRRL 29148
TCTTAATACCTATACAAAAGGCCCAGTCTCTCCTACTTAATTTATAAATGAGTGGTATTAAACAACAAGTAACAGCTAGAGTGCCAGGCCAGTTGCGCCTTCATTCCATCGGTACAAAGATAATGCTCGACGGCGAGCTTTACTCTCCTCCAAGTTAGATGTCGCTGGACTCCTCACACTGTATAGAGTCGATCTAAGCACTTTTCGAAACCGCTTCTACACATGGATGTTAATATTGCGCCGGCCATTCTGGTATATGGCATGGTAGGGAACATACCTGGAACTCGGTGCTCAAAGTGACAACGCAAACCTCATGTGCTCGTATAATAATCTCGCAAGCCTTTTCGACAGACTCGTTCAGTCCAATCTGAGGCATTCGATCTGCAAAAAGCAACAAGATAAAGCTTCCATGCAGAAGATAAATGCCAAACAGGTATGGCATGAAAGATAGCTCTGGGTCGCATGCCAGAATTCGCGACATGGCGTCAGATGCAGCTATTGCATGAGATGCACACCTCATGAAGCCTACAGATGGTATCCAGCCATCTTTGTTATCCAGCATCGAAACAGCGTCCCACTTTCCATGGAGAAGGACGTGAAGAACATGTAGGATGAATGTACTGTATGCGGTGACAAGCTGAGCTTGCGCATATTGACGGTGTGATGAGGCGTGGCTGGCAGTATGTGAAGTCATGGAATGATCGCCGTGACTCTGTTGCGGTGATATCGCACATTGAGGCGTGCGCACCTGACTCGCTGGTATGGCTGAGGCATCAAGCGCATCGACTTGGTATGCGCTGGCCAGGTCGGCTATGCTCTGTGCACACTGCGCCATGACTTGCTCTATCATTGCCGTAGCGGGATCATCTTCTTCCTCGTGCCCATTTACCTGACGTCTTCGAATATTGCCAAATCTTGGATGAGACTTTAGTCTGTGCAGTTGAATAACATCCCCAAGGATCGTCATGAGTGGGAGAAAGTATTCAAAGAAGCCGATCCCAGAAATACGCGTTGGAGCGCCGAAATTCGCTGGATGTGAGCTACTACCAAATGCTGTATCAATTGGGTTTCGTTCTGACGATAATGCTGCCCAAGCCTCATCTGAAAGCGGTGCATGCAATTGACATTCATCGTCGAGGATGCGCAGTGGTGCATTGAACGATAGAGCCAAGTGGCGATCGAGGCAAAAGATCAACCAAAATGCTCTCCGACGTTCTTCTCGAACTTCCGGTATGGACAAGCCTGTGCGGGATGCTTCACAGGGCCTACAACCGCATGAGGTTGTTTGACTTGTGCACAGAGATGTTTCTGACTGTGTGAAGCTGTTCTCGGGCGAGTCTTCCCTGTTTAATCCCATGTTGTGCGATAGTCGTAGTGCTTTATTCCACCATCGCAGGCAATCTGTCTTAAAGTCCCCGCCCGAAGAGACGATGGTGACGAGGATGAACATTAGGACGTCGTCCACCAAGGGTACAGGTGGAGAGACAGTAGACGCTGTTCCAACATGGTACTCTTGGCGATTTTGATCACCGGCCGTGGCATACTCTAGATCTCTTACAAGGGGACCACCTAAAAAACCGTGTTGGCAGGGTTCGTGAGAAAGAGAAAGACTTACTGACTGGTAGTTCTGTTCCAAACGTCACGGTCTCTACCCTGGATCAGGCCCATCATCAATTTTCTCAGCTCTTCACAAACAATTGCTTTCTGGCCTGGCAATAGAAACAGGGAACTCTCTGCTGTCTGTGCACTGACCCACAACATGGTTACCAGTAAAGCTGGTGTACATGTTCGTGGGCTGTCGGCTCGAAGGAGCGATTCCTTTCGCATGACGTGTGCTAAAACGTATGGAGATGAAGACTTGAACAAGGATCCTCCTGGTTCAACAAAATAGAGCTCAAACAGTTCACAGACAAGTCTGGCGTCGATGATGCCGTGGAGCAAGGGAATTATTGGCTCGAGACACTTGTAACGGCATCCACGAGATGATGGGTCCTGGGTGATTGTTGAAGCTCGTTCGCGTGTAGATGACTCGTGGACAGAGCCGGCGGCATGATGGACTGCGAGGTCGAAATCAGGAAGAGGATAGGAAGGCTGAATGTCAGCTACATGATAGAGATGATCGAATGTCGGTGCCGGAATCGAATCGGCTTGCATGTCAAGCGATGCAGCATCATGATGTGATGAGTGGCTGCACGAGTATTGCGACGAGACTGTGTCCTGGGGATTTGCGGGAAGACCGGGACTTTCCTGTACGTCATATGTCACGCTCTGCTCCGGCTGCGGATTCAGGGTGCTTTGCTCGAGATCACAATCAGCTTCTGATGAGTCAGGCTCTCGGTCCTGCTGTGGCTGCTGTACTCGATTTGCTAACTTTGGCTTACGGCCACGCCTGCCGATACTTCGTGTATAATGACATGTTGATTGGTATTCTGGATGATAAGCAGGTCAGCAAAACTCTTCCCCAAGTCACGAAAGGGATGCGGACCTTGACAACGACGACTGGGTGTATCTCACCGTCAGCTCTTCTGTAACTTTCTTGTTTGTGATCACTATCACTTACCACGGCTGCTGACCATCACATCGGACCCTCAAAGTGCTGCATCTGTCGCAAGCAAGTCTTGTTCTCTTCCGCCCACTCGGTGGATCCCTCTTAGCATGTTGACGTGGTTCGTTATGATGAGGATCCATGATTATCCACTGCTTGGAAACATTGCGGGACGTTCACTATAATCAGGATAATTAAGGAGGCAGAAATATCCGTGCGACGTCCGGATATTTAGCAATTTCCCGCCGGAATGGCTCAAGTGATATATTTTATCCGACGGCGGGAACTGGGCCAATCATCAAATTGCCAGAGTGAGGGGACACACACTAAGCTGTTTTTGGTAGGTCCTATGCTACCCTACATTCTCTACTCTTGAGGATTGAAGCATCGGGAAAAAGGCGCCGTCTACTCTACTCTCCACCATGAACTTAGATCTGTTGCTATGGAGGAGCTAGTTACTGTTTTAGGAAAAATAAAGCAATGGCTTGCTGTTAGTTGTAGGACGAGATGACTGTAGTTTACCTGACTTGGATGGGGTTTTGAGTGGAGATGACATGACTCGACAGTAACAAATGATTAAAGTATAAAACGTTCTGTTGTTGGAGCGTTCGTGTCACCATACAAATCTGGTCAAAGTTAACAAACATTACCTTCCAGCATCTAAGAAACTATGGTTGTAATAAAGAATATTACCTCACACGATGTGCGGTTTCCTGTAGGTGATCAGAGAAACGACAGGGTTAAACATACACTAACTACAGCCTCAAGACTTCACTGGACAAGGCTGGCTCAGATGGCATGAACCTCTCACCAGACTACTCAGCTGCATTTTGTATCATTACAACCGACGACCCCAACTTTACCGGTCATGGCATGGTATGTGAAGAATTCCCGACTCTCCACCTGAACCGAATCTCACAGAATATCCGTAGACCTTCACAATTGGTCGCGGAAATGAGCTTGTCTGTGGCGCAATCGACCTCCTCTCCCCATTAATACAGGGCAAAGATCTTTCTGAGCTTACAAAAAACTGGGGTGAAACCTGGCGATACCTAACCTCAGACTCACAACTCCGCTGGGTCGGCCCTGAAAAGGGTGTCATCCATCTAGCTCTCGGTGCCCTCGTCAATGCAATCTGGGATTTGTGGGCGAAGACCCTGGGGAAGCCTGTCTGGCGTGTTGTTGCGGACATGACGCCAGAAGAAGTTATCCGATGCATTGACTTTCGCTATATTTCTGACGTGCTGAGTCCCAATGATGCACTGGAGATCCTGAGAGCAGCACAGAAAGGCAAAGATGCAAGGATTCAGGAGGCTTTGAACAACCGTGCGGTTCCTGCGTACACTACTAGTGCTGGCTGGTTGGGGTACGGTGAAGAAAAGATGAAGAAGCTACTTGAAGAGAGCGTGAAGGAGGGCTTCAAGTACTTCAAACTCAAGGTTGGCACAGATCTCGAGGAAGATCGACAGAGATTGAGGATTGCCCGCGATGTTTTGGGCTATGATAGAGACAACGTCCTCATGGTGGATGCGAATCAGGTATGCACAAAGCTCTCGGTTCGAGATCACTTATCTCACTCTCTACTACAGGTCTGGTCCGTCACTGAAGCCATCACACACATGAACGCTCTCGCAGAATTCAAACCATGGTTCATCGAAGAACCAACATCACCAGATGATATTCTCGGACACGCTGCCATCCGCCAAGGTCTATCCAACACAACCCACGGCCCCATAGCAGTAGCAACAGGAGAAATGTGCCAGAACCGCGTCATGTTCAAACAGCTCCTCCAAGCAGGCGCCGTAGACATCATCCAGCCCGACGCATGCCGTGTCGGTGGTGTGAACGAGGTTCTGGCGATTCTCCTCCTCGCAGCCAAGTTCAAGGTCCCTATTGTCCCACATTCAGGCGGTGTAGGACTACCAGAGTATACGCAGCACTTGAGTACTATTGACTACGTTGTTATCAGTGGTCGGAAGAGTGTTTTGGAATATGTGGATCATTTGCATGAGCATTTCCACCACCCGTCAAAGGTGGTTGATGGGCATTATGTCACGCCCTTGACGCCGGGATATAGCGTGGAGATGAAGCCAGAAAGTCTGGTGAGGTTCGCATATCCGGGCAACGACGCTAGTTGGTGGACAAGCAAGGAAGCAGAGGTTGTTATTAACCAACCGAGGGTCAAGGCGTTATAGAGATCATGGTGTATGTCAAGCATAGCAGCTTAGTTAGGTAGCGAGCTAAATAGCACCCTTGAGACATATCGTCATTGTGCCAACAATTGAGGCCAGGAGCTGGAGATAGGCGACATGCAAACTCTCTCACGTCTACTTCTGACTAACAGCACTGCGCTCCTTGACACTGAGGCAGTTGTTGTTCATCGATGGCATTAAGCTCCATAATTGCGCCACAGACGATAGAGACCTTGACGAGGAGGGTGTATTTGAACAGCTCTAAGTTCTCTCGGCCGGAATGAGCTCTCAGCCACAAGTCTCAACTGCAAATAACGCTTCTAGCTCACGACTTCGATAATGTATTTGAACAGCTCAATAATACTTCATCACACTACCATAATGCCGAGCGAATACCATGCTCTTGTGACCCTAAGAGAAGAAACAGGAAATGGGATTCGCATTTTTCTAGCTACTCTATCAAGCAAGGCCGTAAACAAAACAAATATAAAACATTGAATGCTGAAAGGATGAAAGAAAAAGATTGTCTTGTTCCTCTGCAGACGACATCTGATGTAAATTTGCAAACGCACATGATTCCCTCACGCTGCTACTCCGATCGTTGCGAATTGCTTCAACTCCTTATTTTTCGATGTTGCGATATTTACTGCATCAGACCCATCGGCGTTATCTCCGTCGGAATCGCTCTTCACTGTCTTGGGCTTCTTCCCAGAGAAGTCGTAGTCTAGCCACTCCCCAATGATCAGACGAACACGCTCAGCGAGCGCTAATCTGCTCTCCACTGCTTGAGCGTCTAGCTCCGTACATTGTCGTAAGCTCTCGGAATTTCCATCAGTCTTGAGTACTCTTTTGACTGCAACCACATTCTGCTCCAGGTCTGAAAGAGTACTGATGCCTGTTATGGTTGAGACCGAGAACGAGGGAGTGCAGTTCTGTTTTGCCTTCACAATAGCATATTGCATCGCGAGTGAGCATAGATTCTCTCCTTCTCCGTGCTTGTCCATCCACTCAGCGGCTTCTGCTGCTGCTGCTCTCAGACCTTGGGGCGCAGGATGCCAATCGCCTGTCAGCCCAAGAGGGATCCCGCCTGTCCTCAATAGTCCAACAGCCAGTGGACTTGAGCAAAATACTGAGTTTACGCCAGCTGCGCGGAAACGATCAAAACCACGGGTCTCAGCTTGCGTGTTCTGAAGAGTGAGCTGTGCCCAGGTTTGAACAACATCGACGGGGTGTCCATATTTCTGTCGGGCAAGGCTAGCGACTTCAGCTAAAACATCAATGTCGTAGCCCGAGACTCCGACCTGCAGAATAACCCCAGCTCGTTGAAACTCCAGCAGTACACCGACAGCAGTGACGGCTTCATCCAAGGAGACGTACTCAACATCATGGCAGAACACAACATCCAAGTACGTAGTCCCAAATCGCTGCAGTGACCTGGCAACAGACTTCCTGATCCAGTCCGGGGAGTAATTAAACTCATTTTCCTTGATGCGGCCAACCTTGGTCATGAGCTCGTAGTCACTTCGCTGGTATCTTGACTTAATACGGGCATCTGACAATGCAGCGCCCATAAGTTGCTCTGAAGGCTCATAGTATGGTGATGTGTCAATAGTGCGCACGCCAAGTTCGAAAGCACGCAAGAGGATGTCGACGATGGGGAGAGACTCGGGATCGGGGTTCAGTTGGTAGCTGAAGCCTGCCCCGCCCATCACCAAGGTTGGTGGTGAAGATGTCGGTGACATTGCGCTGTGATTTTAGATAGATGTCTTGGAGCAGAAACGGGAGTACTGTCTTATGAGATGGAGATGGTTGAAGTGAAGAAAGAGTTATGTGGAGCTATGGCAATTTCACTCGATCTGTGATGTGTATTGATGCTCTCAGTCTGGACCCGAATAGAAAGTAGTTGTTCAGACTTGCATTCTGCATTTAATATTTCTCAATGCGCTAAGACGTCTCGGAGGGATTTTTATCACCGAGTTGGCCCATTACGAACAAGATCTGCAGCTTTTCAGAGAGTATCATTGGTAATCTGCCGGGGACGCTTGCCAGGGTTAGCCTGAGATTAAATATCCGTCGGTTAATTCTTTCATGACCCCACTGGCTGGAACCTTGCTGACAATCGTTGCGCTTCGGTATCTCCGTGGTTGCTAGAGACATCTACGGAAAGGCATAGCTCCGAGCGAAGATCTAGAAAAGATTGGGCAATGCTCACATCTTGCAGGGACTATCCTCGGAAATAATTCACAGGTACTTGCCATTACCATTGTCCTACTGCCTGAGACTATTGACTATTGGACGGAATCCTGTAGACCTGATACTCATCTCCTGCATCAACAGGAAAGATATTGAACGTAACAAATCCGTCTGGACTCTCAGGTTCAAGTCTGACAAAGGCCTGAGCTGCATGCTGCTGTTTCGTACCAACCCAATATGCCCCAGCAGGAAACTTCATTGTCTTCTTGCTCAAGTCCGTATTCACTGTAGTCAATGCAATACCCTCATACTTGGTCTCTGCCAGCGTAGCAGATGTGATGTTGTATGCTTCCACCTCTCCTTCAAAGTCGACAGCAAGCTCATCCACGACAACACCAGCTGCTCGAAGGCGAATGGCTGCATTGGCCCAGGCTCTGCTGAAGATGTAGGCTTCGGGACGAGCTCGGGTAAGATTACTCGCGGGAGGAGTATTGTTCCCGAACAGAACTGGAACCTCGGTGATGTTTCCAGTCTCAGCGTCGAGGTATGGCCATGTCGTCTCCATCCATCTTGGCTGATCCCTCACAATGATCTCGTGGTCATTTTCGATAAAGTCCTTCCTCGCTTCTTCGACAGTTTCGTATACCAGCTCAGCATTATCGGCGGCAATCTGCAGGACGGTCTCAGCGGCAGTCAACCCGGCTGTTGTTCTGCGTTGGAAGTTGCGATCTCCAATTCCGATTCCTCTCGTCTCTGAAAGAAAAGCCAGTCCTTGACCAAGGAAAACAGTGACCTCGCCGCGAGTATCGGTGACAAAGTCTTGAAGCTTGATGGTGTCGTTTTCTTGCGATGCAACAACGTAGCCATTCGTAGTTAGGTTCTTCTTTCGTAGAGCGCTGGCGACTTCTGGGACAAACAGAGATTCCGCCATTGAACGAATGTCCGCGTGGACATTTGGGTTCTTGAAAGCTGAGAACTGGTTATCCTGGACGGGAATGTAGGTCTTGTTCTCATATGTCAGCCCTCTTCGGGCTCCGTACTCATGGCAATCAAGATGAACATGGGCATTGAACTTCAGGTTCAACTGCTTGACTTCCATGGTCTGTTGCGAAGCCATCTTGGTATGGTCTCGATTAGGGTCAAAACTCGTGGCAAGAAGACGCTGGAAATAAGCCGATCCATCGGGGTTATATCGTGGGAGAACAATAATGTCGAGCTTTTCCAGAAGTCCAAGTGCCCATTCTGGTTCAGCATCCATTTTGCCAAGAAGAGCAAGGAGTCCTTCTTCACCAGCCGGTTCATTCCCATGAACTCCGCCTTGTAGCCAGACTCGGACTTTGTTGGTGGTGTTACCCACTGGCGATGTCTGCAGGAGCGATTTTGCTGCAGATAGAACAATATATGGAATCGAGCGCCCCTCTTCAGAAGTGAATACAGGGTTGTGATAGGTCATCCAGTCGTTCCGCGATGCAAGCGTCCACAAGAACTGTTCCAGCGTCTGCTGGGAGTTTGGCGCTGATGTGCCATTGGCGAAGCCCGGAGCAACATTCTCAGGATTGATGAATGCCGGAGAGTAGAGCTTTTGATCTACATCCGGAAAGTTGGCTGCAATTTGGGGAGGATCTTCCTCGAAGGGCACTTTATTCCCGGCATAAGAGAGTGCTGCTGCTCCGGAGAGGAGCGTCGAAAACACAAGAGAATGCATCGTTGCTTGCTGGATGGGGCTTCTTGAAACGCATATTTTGTCCCTTTATATGCATTTGAACACCTCCGAGCCAAGTCCCGGTGTTACAGTGAGCTGCCCTCTTGATACTAGTAAGTGATTATCATTGTCGAATGAGATAAAGGTCGACTTGTAACCCCGCGATCTCGTGTATTGCCAAGGTCTGTGATCCACTGTTATCACTTGGCAGTCCGACCACGGCGGCCAACTCTCATCGGACACTTGTTAAGACATATCTTTTATCGGGGAACTTATTGCTTGTGTAGATTTCTTAGTAAATTATGCTTTAGGGATCTGGTCTCCTGTGAGCCAAGGTAATGAGGTGAAGGCCGAAGTGCTCAAGATGCATAGCACCAGGGTGGCAAGACTAAGAGCAAGGCTTCCCTATACATTGAACAGTCCTGAGACATGCTGCATTCAATCCTCCTTCAATAAGTGACGCGAATCTATTTAAATTAAGCTTACATTTAATCTTACCCAACATCGGCGCGGGTAGCAAGCTAGGAGTAATCGCTGCACCATGGGTCTCTTTGCGGATAGCGGGAACATTACCCGCTCATTCGGTTGTGCTAGCGGATATGTACCATGATCGCGAATGGTTCAATACCACCACCGCTTTATCTTTCCTGCATGAATGGAGGGCAGGTCTGAGATAAGCAGTGGAGAATTAGAAATAGTCCAAGTATGATCAAATGTGTAGCCCATGCAATATTGTGCGATAGAGATTTAGTCAATGTCAAAGCGCTTGGACTTCCCTTCACTGTCCATCTTCCGGAGGCTGAGATGCGGCGGGTTGAGCTCAAATGCGCTTGTTGAAGTAGGTATGTTGTTTGTGCCTTGGCCTTGGCCATGCAGCAGTTGCTTCAATCCCTTTCCAAAAGTGAATACGCACATGACAGCAAAAGCCACAGATATGATGTTGAAAGAAAGAGCAAACGAGGCAAAAAGCAACATCTCTTCTTTCATCAATGTGCGGGCGAGCAGGCCATCGCCAGTTAACACTACGTAACATATGAGACTGGGACTTGATACAGGACGAGATTTACCCAGTCAATGTATTCCACAAGGATGGCCCTGATACTGTGACCTGCTTTGCGCTTGGAAAAAAAGAACCGAGGGCTTACGTTTGCAGAGAAACGATGATAACAGCGTAAGCAGCCGTTATGATAACAGAGGCCCATTCCAGACGTGTCTCAGGCTTCAGCATATTCGAAGATATCAGCTAAGACAGAATAGTAACTTGGAAAAGATGTTGACGAGAAAAGCGAAGAAAAACGCGACGAGACTCGGCTGTCACACGTGCATTCCACTATTTTTCTTGTAAGTGAGAGATCGCCATCGACTAACACGGCGAACGGGCTCTGAAAGGGTCAATGCAGTGGGGTCTCTCGGGTTTAACGGTCCATCGTTTGTTTTCTTCGGCACTTTTGGATTTCTGGTGGACTGATGATGATGATGTACGTAGCTCGGACTTAACTGAGTCACAGCTGGTGTTACTATAAATAGATGACATGACTTGGCTACAAGCTGAGTGCGAATGTACAATTTGTTAGAGGTGACGCTGAGCTTAGAATCTGATACATCATGAGTTTATGTATAACAGTAACCTAACCATGAGAGTAGAGTAGATATACTGCATATACTATGGCAATTAGCGAGTGTGACATTCCCTCCCTTTTGTCCTTTTGCTAGCCAGAAACATCTAGCCAAAGGTACCAGATGCATGTCGGAAGTGCTGCTGCAGATATTGACAACACCCAGGGCGTACGAAAGAAGAATGACCTCTCCCATTGAAGGAGGCAATTGAGAGCGAAAAATTGCAGCGTTTATACTGCTAGAGCAATTCTATAATTAGGCAATCCTAGCGTATTTGCCGTCAATGGCGATACGCGAAACTTGTTCCACTTATACACGTCTGGATATCCCTGCTGGTACTGGCTATACGTGTATAGCAAACGGGCCTTCCGCAGTATCCGTATCTCAGCTAATGGATACTGTTATGAAAGGGAAACTGAATGGCTAGCGAAGGGGGTTAAGAATAAGCTTAAGACATCTGAACTCCAGTCCCCCTCTTCTGGAGGAACTTGCCGTGTCAGGTACGCGCCCTTACGAATTCAGGGGCCGAGTCCGCGTATTGTAAAACATGATTCCTCAATGGATTCTATAAGTACGTCAGCAATACAGACTAAGAATTTCTGATCTTCTCTCATTATCTGCTTTTGACCTTGTTTCTACTTCAGTCTATCTATTCTTTTGTGTATTTCCTTCTCTTTCTTATTCATTTACCTGTCATTACAGTATAAAAA
>JABSTL010000376.1:0-35246 GCA_013759095.1 Fusarium sp. NRRL 29148
TATGTATACCCTGGATGCTTGAGGGCCTGATTCACAACGGTCAAGGCTCAATAGCGGCCGAACAAGGCACGCACGTCCAATTTGATTGTCCATTTTTAGTCAAAGTGGCATCGTGCCCTCTGGCAACTTTCCTTGCCCCAGCCGTACGAGGCCACGATGTGTGTCCACTATTCGGGCCCTGGTCCTGGTCCCTCGCACTCTGATGCCCCACTATCAAAAGGCACTGTGGAACACCCTGGATTTCTATTTCCATTCGTTCAGAACAACGAAACGGAATGACACCAGCGCTGACAACAGGCTGCCGACAGCGCAGGATATGGAGAATATCGGCAGCGTGGCACGCCTATGGATGTCGCTGAGCCGCCGCCATAGATGACTCAAACCGCGCTGTTCAGGCCTCCGTCGCCGCAACTGGCTGATGGACCATCGACGACTTTGGGGGCTCAAGCACACACGTGCTCAGCCAGTCCATCGGTCTCGCCGGCCGATGATGTCATTCGACCTGGCGGTGATACATTCTTACCCTGATTGTGCTCTGTCGTTGGCGGTTGAGAAATTCAACGAGACACTGCTGGCGACGATCACGGGACCGTGTGCATGCAAAATGACTGCATTCCTTCTCCCAGTTCAGTTTCTGTTCTGGCGTACCACGAATAAGCGTCGCTGAAGACAATGCCGGGCTACTGGGATCATCAGCGTGGAGTAGCTAGTGTATGCCCTAAGGAGATCGTCCAACGTTTCTACCCACGCTGTTAAACTCGCACGTGGAGATCCAACTCGAATTGTTTGAGCTTTGATCCTATCAATAGACCAATTTGATATGTATCTGGGCTAGCACGAGCAAGTAGGCAAATAAGGGAACAGACTAAGCTTGCACTTGTGAGTCCGTTAATCGCGAAAACTTCGACTATTGCATTCATCTTTACTTACGGGGAGGGTTCTCGTTTCGTGTGCCGCCGTTGTTCATGGTTACATGTGTGACAGCCTATCGAACCGATGTTTGCGACTGAAGGGAGGGAGACAGGTTCGGAGAATATCGAATGTGGAGGCTGATGTTACACAGTTACACAAAGCCTCAGCTTGTGAAACCCCAGCGATGAGTTCCGACCAAGGTACAGCACCACAGAGGTACCCTTTTGAGCTGAGTTGATATGAAAACAACCAATATGTATCCTGGTCGGCTGTCAGGTAGACAAGATTTGTAGTCTCACCAAATTGGTCCCTTGCATGACAGTGGAAGATGAGTCGTTCTGGTCCTTTGTTTCTGGCTGTGATGATGCGAGGGGCCAGATCATGAGGTGGTATTGGCAGAATACCAAGATAATCACTCTATAATAAAACATTCACGATAGGAGAAGAGAAAGAAGAGATCGATTACTTGAAATAAATATCAGGGCAATTCGCCTGCTGATGAGGGTAGTCTGTCATTAAGAGCACTCATCAAGTGATTTACCAAATTCTTTGACTACCTAAACATGCTCATGTAGGTCTGAGACAAATTTCCATAACTGGATCCAAGTGTCTCTTGGTTTGCGAGCATCGCATCGTGGGGAAAGCTATGCGGCATATCACACATGAACAGATAACACTTGGAAGCCCATCTCCATAGTGGTTAGTGCATGGCTCTGCTAATCTCTGCCGACACTCAATCGCAGAGATACATGCCACTCATGTTTGCCCTTCCGTTCCTACCCGGCCTTATCACCCTTTTACTCCCCTTCCGGTCACCCTTCTCGGGGCTGGCGGTTGGAAATGCTTGCATAATGGAGGCCTGGGGGAGAGGAAACAAAGAACAAGTTAATGCTTTGCTTAAAAGCAACCTTTCCATGAATGTATATGTCAATAAAAGATTCAAGGCGAAGCGTTATTTCGATCTTAAATCGCTTCATCTACAGCCTCTAACGACGGTATTCATACCAAGTGTTGGGTAGCATTTGTCTTTCCTAATGAGGGGGAGGGTCGGCATTAAGGTCAGTTAACCAGCCGGTGGGTTCGGAGGACTCCGGGAAGAGCCGCTGGTCCGTGTTTTCGTGAGGATAGAATCAACATGCAGCAGGTGAACGTTTTGGGCGACATTCGAAGGCACAGTATTACTACAAGGAGACGACTTTTGTTCTTCCAAGGGTCTTTGGTCAGCACTCAGCAAGATGCTCGCTTCCCCAGAAAGTTAGGATGAACATCGAACCACCTGATGCAGAGGTCGTTCCACAAGGCATCTTTCCCAGAGCGCAGGATATGATCATCTGATTGTGACGACGCCTTTTGGCAGAAACTTTTTTCTTTTCTGTTGCGTGCTTACATGAAGAGCATGGGGTAGACAGCGCATCAGGAATTATACAAAGTGGCACATCTGCGCGTTTCTTCAAGGTACACCACACAAATCATCCCTCGAACAAACCAATTGATGCACCCCCCTCATGTTGCATTGAAGCTACCAGCTAGCCTCACGCTGCTCTTGGCTATATATTATTTTATATGCCTCTGCATTAATTGGCATCTCAACTATATCCTCGGAAGTCACGCAACGTCTTCGGATTCTGTGGATCTGATATCGATATTCCTTGGTTTACCAGTACCTCCGGACTCCGTTCTCCCTCCGTACGGGGATACGGACGAATCTTTTGGATCGTAGCTAAGGCAGCTTGGACCATCTGAAACTCGACCTACAGTAGTCACACATTCTACTGCATTAACAACTCACAATGCAATAGACTCCATATTATCAAACCAACCTACACCGAATTTTGCATCTCACCGCCAGAGTATTTTTATTACCCCGGCCACCTACAAATATCCATCACAAACTACCTGATATTGTACATTTTGCGACCTGACCTGACGTGTTCCTCTAAATACCGGGTCAGAACCGTCTTTTACTCCCACAGCCGATTAACGAGCCAACCAGATTGCACTTAATACAGGGTTGCCAACCGTTTCGCTTCGCTTCAGCTCCTCTAGGTCCAGATCGAGGGCGTCTCAGCATTGGGCTTTATCAGTGGTTTCGCTGCCATTACCCACTAAATTCTGCCTTGGACACCAGCCAAATTTGAAGCCTTTAAGCCCTTAGAAGAAGAAGAAAAAAAAAATTGCAGCAGTGCAGCTCCGAGCTCCCCACTTCGGACATCCTCTCCCAATCATCCTGAAGCTGTTTGCCCGGGGAATCCTGTAGCGTCATCCCCACGATCCGCACTCCTGGGAAATCCTATCCTGCCTGTCCTACCGTCTCAATTTCTTCTCGCTATTTCACCAGATTCCTTCTAAGCCTCACGTCGCTGCTGCCACCCTGGGTGCTATCGACAGTTTTCTTGAAGTGCACTCCTTCCTTGAGCATTTCTGGCAACTGATTACGCCGACCGACGAGACCCGAAGCTATCCCACACTCGCTCATTGTTTTCGCCTCCCGATCCCCATCACGCACGCGCCTCAGTCCCTTCTTCCTCCCGTCCTCGAGCTTTCGTCACAGCTGCCGATTTGCCGGCACTTCAGTACTTCCTCCATGATCACGGGAAGGTGATTGCCATTTCAACATGGCCTTCAACTTCAACTGGTCGCCGCTAACTGCGGACGCCGACTTCTACCGTCGTGCGCGCGACCTTTTAACCAAGGCCCTAAATAAGAATCCGAAGCCGCCCATCATTGTGGATGATATTCTTGTCAGCGAATTCAATCTTGGGACCGTACCCCCTGATCTTGAAATATTGGAAATTGGTGATCTTGCGGAGGATAGGTTCCGGGGCATCTTCAAAATGACATATTCTGGTGATGCGTTCCTGACCCTCAAGACAAGAGTTCAAGTAAGTGATCATTTTACTTCCATCATCGAGGAATCTAGTCATTTTCTGCGGCTCAATTCTTTCCTGGGCTTTGGGGGACAATTGCCGAAGCTATGTTCCGCTCATTGCACGGGTTTCCCCTAATATGCCCATTGTCGAGCTTGACGTGGATCGCCATCCTTTGACCTCGCAGCTATCACGACATCAACAACAGCCCACTATCCCTTTCCAAGTCTCAACCTGCACATGGCTTTACTGCATTGTCGATGCAACCTTGTCTGATTGCGACAATGCGCATCATACCCCTTCATCCCCCTGCCAAAATCTCTTGGTCTAAGCGCCCTACCGATGATTTCATCATCATTACAATCCCATTGACACTAACATCGCAACCTTAGGCAAATCCTTTGAATACATATCTCTACTCTAAACCGACTTTCACATCTCCTCAACCGTTGGCCGCCGCTTCTGGCCTGACCATTCCACTCTCGATCACATTGTCTGATTTCAAGCTTTCTGCTTTCATCATACTGGTATTCTCAAAACAAAAAGGGCTTACCCTCGTCTTCCGAAATGACCCACTCGAATCCCTCAAGGTATCCTCTACCTTCGACTCCATACAGTTCGTTCGCGATTACTTGCAGAGAACAATTGAGCAGCAACTACGCAACTTGATGATGGATGAATTACCGGCAATTATTCACCGACTGTCTCTTCAATTGTGGTGTCCCGATCAGGCCAACAAGGGCACCGAAACACCAGCTGAGAAAGAAGACGAAACTGGTGTCGACCCTTTGGCTAGCCCTCCCTTGGATCCCGTGGATGCCAATGGCAATCTGCTCGACCCCAATGCTATTTCTGAGCTCACGTTGAATGGAAGTGGAGAAGTCCAATCATTGTTTTCTCAGAAGAATTTGTTGCGTCTTGCAGCCTTGACCGATTCGCATCGCACCTTATCACTCTTTACTCCTGGCATTCGAGATGTCGTCTTCCGTGCTTGGACAGGTTATGGAGAACGATCGGAAACCTCTACGCCCCTGCTTTCGACACCCACTCTCACCAAGACCATGTCATTCCATGCAGGAAACTCGACAACATACACCTTTTCAGATACAGCGAGCAACGCACACGGCCACCTCCCATCTCGCCCTTCACTCATTAGTATGAATTCGGCAATGAACGGGAGATCACTTGGGGCAGGTCGATCACGGACAGGGCGCAAAAAGAAGACACGCGTAGTGAATCTGAGACGTACCAAATCAGAAGTTACCACCCCAGAGACTGGCAGTGAAGCGTCGGATACGGCATCTGTGGATGTCCCTCTATCTGAGGCCATGATCGACGAATCAATTCCTGAGGAGACTGAGTCGTCTATCATTGTTGAGGCATCCTCACCGAATAAAGTTCGCTTTAGAAGCGCGGGTGAGGCAGGACGTCCCTCAATCATGGCCACTCTTGAGGAAGCGCGAAGGATGGGCTCCCCGCTCAAGAACGCCGTTCAACCCCCAGAATCTCAGAACTATCCATTGATTGCTTCTATCACTTCTGAACTGAAGTCTGAGAAGGGCAAATCTCCTGGATTGGAAAACCAAAGCATTAGCTCAGAGACCTCTTCTGTCATCCTTGAACAAGCTTGGATTATGAAGATGGCTGGCGAAATTGCCAAGCGAGTTTATGACGAGAAGAACAGGCAACGTAGCCCTTGGGATGAGCGTGAGGACGCACCACCACCAGCATACGAAGCTGCTACTCAGTAGCGGAGGAGCCACACACATTGGCACATACAACTTAGTTCTCTCGTTAGCATTCTATTTGTTCATTCATTTTAGGCAGGCGCTGGAGTTTGAAAACCTCAGGTTGAGGAAACGGCCTGGAGGAAGCAATGCTTTATGTTTTTTGTGGCGTTGGAAGAGACGGGCCGAAGGGTAAAATAGGGTGTGCCTGGTCATGAGTTCTGGCCAGATGAGCTTCTGAGGGGTGGTACTGTTATTCGTTCTCTATTTCTATGCCACGACACAGTTGTCTGTTTGGACTGGTCAATAGCCCCAGGGGGGTTGACTCATGGCGATGTCAGAGTCTTAACAATGTTATTCACAAAACCATAGGCGAGATAGGCGGGGTTTAGATGGTCAGAGAGATCGTTGGGGTATCTAGAAGATATCATGGTATCAGGACTAAGGAACGAGGCTAGTTTTGGTTTTATATAACCGTGTAGTACTCGCAAAACAACTCCAACTCACATCCAGAAACAGATTATGGCTTAATCATTTGATTAATGATTTGATTGAACTAGAATGTGTCAGAAGATGTGCTTATAATCAAATTGGTATCAATACCCTTCGTGGCGAGTCAAGGGTTGTCTGATCTGAGCCCGATCGTCCCTATTATACACGTGCTTAGCTTGATCCTCAGACATGGCTACGCCGCGCTCCAGGGCAAGCTTACTGCAGTTCAGTTGAGGATCATGAAGAGCTGACTGCTTCACATATGATGTAGCATCTCATGGACATGCTCACATGGTGGCCAGCCTCGCCCCGAAGCTGCACATAGTTCCTTCGTACCCAAGTGTCTGGGGTAATTCGCTGTACTTGAAGCCTCGTCTTAGCTGTACTGTTCGCTTTCGCTCTGCTTGCGAGACTTGATTCTCTTCCGTCTTGGTTTATTGTGCGTGACTCGGCCATCATGCTATGACTTGGCTGCAGCTGCAGCTGCCTGATTCTCGCCCTTTAATTTCGCAAGTAGTTCTTCTTTGGCTTTGAGCTCAGCAAGTATCCTTTTGGCCATATCCTCAGCCTGAGTCTGCGCATCTGCTAGCTTGCGTATCTCGGCTGCTTCAGTCTCTAGACTGAAAGGCTGCCCCGGTCGGTTGTGCGCTGGTATCATCGCCGAATGCTCCCAAACCTCGTTGCTGTCAGTTGGGATAGGCGGTGGTGCGCGCGTCTTCCCTTTGCCCTTGCCACCGCTCGGCTTCCATCCCTTAGGTACGGCGCCTTGGGTGAGGAGGTTATAGAAGACTTCGTAGGGTTCGTTGAAGAGCTGTTCTTCGTAGCTCCATGCGCGGATCTCGCCATTCGAGGCGATCATAGCTTGCTTCTCTTCTTCGTTCCGGCCGTAGGGATGTAGACGCAGATAATGGTATAGTGTCTGGGGTTTTTCCCCCGAGTCGTTGACATAGTAGAGTTTGATCGTTATGTCAAACTCACCCCAGCCTGTCTCTTCGACTACAAAAGGTTTTCCGGGTTCGCCCTCAACCACTGTTTTCCATTAGCATATGCATGTGCAAACAAGGAAGGTCATTTCCTACTTCGTACATAATTAGGGATAGACTCATGAAGTTTGAATTGAACCCGACGCAGCCAGTAGGTAATGTCGGTATCGTCGAGACCTTTGACGAAAACCTGCCATGAATGCGTATGGGTGTCAGGGACACCTGCTGGTCGCGGGTTCGTGTCGGAGAAAGGCTTCGCTGTGCTCCCAACGATAAAAGGCCGACGGACTTGCGTAAGCTTAACACGCTTCCCAAGTTGATTTTGGGGCGCCATGTTATTTTCGTATGGTTTTAGCTATTTCTACCGAGGTTCTCGTTACCGCGAGCGTATTTTGATGGTGAGAACATTACCAGAAAATACCCCAGGGACGTAGGTGAAGTGTCGCCAAGAGTGGCGAGGTGTCAGCCTCGTAAGACTTGCTCAACTTACGCCGCAGTGGCGTAGCCAATAATCGTAGTGCAGCCACATCGGATCTCCAGCCTTGCGATTTCGATGATGATTTCATTGATTCCACCTTACCATCGATAGCTACACAGCAGGCTGCTGCCAGTAATTGAACTGGAAATTCGATTATGTACCACAAAAACATCATCCTCTGTTTTTCCTGTTACTGAATTCGCAGCTTTCCTTTCTTCATTCCTCGATCTATCTATCACATTCCACTATAGCTCTGAAGAGCTTTGACATCGCACGATTTTTACACGAGCATCATCACGATGTCGGCCTCAAAGAAGCTTGTTGTTTGCGGTGGAACCGGTTTCTTGGGCTCTCGTATCTGCAAATATGCTGTTGCTCGAGGATGGGATGTAACCTCCATCAGGTATAACCCACATCTATCATAATGTTAAGAGACGAACTCATCTTATTGTACAGCCGTTCTGGTGACCCTCGATGGGACACTATCAGTGCCTCGGCTACACCTCCGTCTTGGGCACATAAAGTGAGCTGGGAGCGTGGCGATATCCTTCGTCCGGCTACGTATGCTCCATTACTCAATGGCGCTGATTTCGTAGTGCACAGCATGGGCATCCTCCTAGAGGCTGATTACAAGGGCGCCATCTCAGGCAAGGAATCCCCCATTGCTGGTCTTCAGAAAGCTTTTGCTCCCGTTCGTGATCGAGGTGTGGACCCTTTGGCTAAAGGACAAGGGGAGGACATCAAGCCTCCAAACCCCAAGGATCAATTCACATATGAGATTATGAACCGCGACAGCGCAGTCACATTGGCTAAGCACGCGGTTGCTGCTAAAGTGAACGCCTTCTGCTACATCTCTGCTGCAGCAGGTGCTCCTGTTCTCCCTCAACGATACATATCGACCAAGCGAGAGGCCGAGATCACCATTGCCAACAAGTTCCCAGAACTCAGAGGACTTTTCATCCGCCCTTCTTTCATGTTTGATAGCTCACGCCCGGTAACAATGCCTCTGGCTGCAATGGTTGGCCTTGGCACAGCCTTCAACGGTCTTACAGGCAACTACTTTAAGACTTTCATCGGTGCGGCGGGAGTCAAGCCTCTAAAGGTCGAGACTGTGGCGGAGGCGGTGGTTGAGGCCCTGGGTGATGAGACCATCAAGGGTGCCATCGACGTGCCTGAAATTGAGGAGTTGGCGAGCAAAGCGTGGAGGAAAACCATGCTGTAGGATATTGTGTAGTACTGTATTAAAAGCAAAGGCGCTAAACCGTATGATAATCGACTGGACCAAAACCTAACGTAATATATTGTTTGTTTCAAATCATTGTTCCTCGTTCAAAGCTATCCCTGATCTCGGCGGTATATTTGTTGTAGAACCGCGAGAGCTTCTGGTTGAACTGCTTATTCTTTTCGTTGATGTACGTCACATCGCCATCATCCCCGTTCTGTGCCATCCTCTCCTTTCGCTTCTTCAGCCTTTGTTCTTCTGCTCTCTGTAGGTCTGCCACCAAGCGGTCGACTGCTGCCTTGTCTGGCTTATTTTCAGCAAACGTGGTGGAGTCGGCGGTAGAGTAGAAGGAGCCGTCCTTATCCACCGCAATGAGCTCGCCATCCTCGGTCTCAACAATGTCTAGTCCGCCCGATGCCGCTGCTTTCTCAATGAGAGCCTTCTTGTCTTTCTCGTATTGCTCCATATTCATATCGATGTTCTTGAGCTGTCGCTTATATATCTTGTTCGCTTCTTGTGTATGATCAGCAAAAGCGTTGTTGTCGCGACGAGTCGTCTTCTTCTTGAGGCGTTTATCCCACTTCTCGCTCTCATCGACAGTCCAGTCCCATGCGCGCTTTCGCTCGAAATCCCCGCCCGCTTCCTCCACGTCTGCCTTGAGTAGTTTGTGAGATGCGATCGCATGTTTCCGATGTAGGGCGGTAAGTTGGCTGGGATCTGTGGCTAGCCTTTGTGATTCGAGTGTCGCCTCTTTCAGGTTTTTCTCCGACGAAGTCTTTGCTCGCGCCTGAAGAGCCTTGAACCGAGCCATGCGATCTTGGGCTTTGGACATATTATCAATCTGTTGCGCCTCCTCCTTCTTTTCAGTAGGAGAGGGAGCCATGGTATGGTTTGCTTCGAGACAGTGTGGGTACAACTGATGCCAGGGTCGGCAGAAGAGTAGGCCTTGCAGGTTGGTTGAAGAAAGAAGGTCGAAGGTCGACACAGCTGCTAAGGGCGGTATTAGTGCTGCTTGGTCAAGGCGGCAATTGCGCCACAAGGCAGATAAACCTTCTCTGATTTTGACTTCCGATATACTGGCTTACTATCGGGGCATCACTGTCGAATTAAGTCTTTCTCATAAAGTCAAAAGCTCGATAGCATTGTACAAGGCTAATGGCAAGGGGGGGTGGTTGATAAGTCTTTTCTGATTTTGACCACTGTTGTATCAAAGAGGATATCCGTAGAGGCCCTTTTGTTTGTAATACTAAAGTTGAAACCCAGTTCAGATCACTTGATTTCGCTCATTGTATCCTCATACGTAAGGCTAATAGGTCACGTGCCCCACATTGCTTGTTTAGTTACTGGTAGGTAGGTGCCCTTCAGTGAGTAAGAAAACATAAGACTTTAGAAGAGAATAAACTTAAGAAAGACTCCCTAAACTTGTATTAGGTTTCCTAAGTCTTTTTACTGCTTAGGACAATTTATTCCTATTTAGTCAGCAAGTTCAAGATCTTGCAAGATAGATCTAAACAGGTACCTCATTACTTAAGTTTTCTTGCCTTTCTTCAGTACTATAGTAATAGTCAAGCCTGGAAAACTTTATAAAAAGCTACTTGCTTTATGAAGTAAAGAAGAAACTTATGCTAAGTTACGGAGGACAAGCCTTTTTATCATTCAGGACCAAGGTCCCGAGTGCCCTTCCTCCACAAGCTCCTCTATCTAGGTACCTAACTAGTACTAAGTCTACCTAGTCAACCTGGCACCAAAATAAAGCCCGGGCCGTTAACAGCAGGGGTCCTTCTCACTTTGCGGGGGACGTAGGATTACGTCGCCAGGACATTGAAAACATCACCCTTCTTGCTGAAGAAATAAATCGCCATCTCTCTCTTGCATCAATATTCAATTCAAGTCACGCGCAGCGGCTCACAATCGCTCCGCCGTCGATAACGAGCTAAGGTACCTTAGTACCCATCTTAGTCGCATCTTTGTTAGACTCTGGCACCTTGCCAAAATGCAACGTCGAGCAGCTTCGACCGCGCTTGATGTTGGGAAAGCGCTTGATGCTGGGAAGACAAAAAGCAAGATGTTTTTGAAAAAGGAAACGAGGTGGGGAGAGACATACTATATTGTTAACAGGTGGCCCAAAACTCCCAAGCTACCCGAAGAACACGAATACTTTCGGATCAACGACCTCCTTCTTGATCTAGACGATATGCTCAGCAAACACGTCCGGCCATCTTCAGAAGAGGACGAAGAGCGGGCACTCAGGAAATGGTCTCGAGATAGTAAGCGAGATGATGTTCGATGGAAGCTTCACAGAATGGAAACTTCTCTCACCTGGTCACGGATAAAGGCTTCTGAAATACACTCGGAACCACCTAGTTCTTGGCGACTCGGAAGCCATGACCTTTTCTTAGCAGCTCTCCAAGCCCCAACACCAGCTCCACTGATCGACTCCTCAAAGAAGCAACAAGGGCCTCCCAATAGTGCGACTGCGGAGAGAGAGCCCAACAAACTCCACCTCGTCAGCTCAAACAACGGCATTCCAAAACAGGCCTTGGAAGACGATTCATCACTCTTGCGCTGGTTTCAATCGCGGGCGCAATCGTCATGGTCTGGGCAATACCGAGCCATCTCTCCGTCTCATTCAGCTCAGCTGTCAGCAGCGCTGAGGAAGCAAGACTCACTCACTAACCTCCGTAGGCTAGTGTCACAATACTTGTCAGTTGAAACCAGCGCCATCTCATTTCACCAACTCAAAAGCCCGGGCCAAGAAAAGTCGACAGAAGATTTATCTTCAGATCTTCGCAATACCTGTGAGAACCTCTTGAGGCAAGACATTCTACAGAATAAGCATGATGTTCTGGTGTTCCTCGGTAATCTTAGTCAACGATTGACAGCTAGGGGAGATCACTTGGGCGGCCCTTTATGTGGGCTTGGATTGAGACTCTCAGCGGAAATCTGCAAGCCCACAGCCTCCAAGAGATACTTTCAAATTGGTCTTCAAACTGGTTACTGGACCAGCAGTTACCAAGGGTCAACGGACATCCTCCACTGCCTCGAAACCTACCAATGCCACCTCAACAGTGTTTCGCAACCCGACGGCCTTGACCTGTGTGGGCGGCAGGAACTCCTAGAGTTATTACTTGGTCGCAGCAGGACTCACAACCATTCCGCTCTGTCTCTTATCAATGCTTGCCTACATGGACGTGAACAGGAGACTGCATTCGAGGCTTATCGAGCATCCATCATCCTGATTGGTCATTTGGGGATGCTCGAGTGGCTTAATCAAGAACAACGGACATCAGCAGCAATAATTCAGAGACTGGCCCGCCGCAGCGATTCGAAAGATAAGAAACGTCAACTAGAGGCACTCCTAAGCGAAGCTTTTAGGTCTGCAAAGAGTATAGCCAGTAGTTCAGTTGTGGCACAGATCCATGATGCAGTTCTAACAGATCCCAGCCAGGCTGGCGATGTGTGCGAAGAAAAAGACAGGAATCAGTGTTGTCCACCGTAGAGGCACTTACATATTATTATCTTAATACCTGGGTACTCTGTACTGTACGGTAAATTAGACCCCTGAGGAGGTACAACTGACGGCTGCATGAAAACTTTATTTAAATTGTATGATGATCTAATATGAGTGTTGATTATCAAGAAAGGCATTGAATTTGCTCTTGGTCTTTTTATTCCCTGATTTAAAACTCTATCACTTTCTGAAAGAAACGGTTGGATGGCAAAATCCGTGTAGGACCGGAAGTTCCACTTGGACGACGGCTTGTACCTCACCCTGAAAGATGGTTCCCGGTGAGTGGAAGGAAGGGTGAGACGAGGGAATCCGATAAGGGATCACCAGTGGAACCGCGAATTGACTACTGAGCTGGCAGTATCCTCTTCCATTCTACAGTACTACAGGTACCTTTACCAAGGTAAATATGTATGCATATTATCAGCCCAGATTGGCCCGCAGAAATAGCACTCGTCTTCACGTCTGGTCATCCAGATCATCAGGAAGTCATTAATGGTCCGTACTGAGTACGGAGGAGATTCGAAACAAAGTGACGAGCTCTGGCAAAATGGGAAGTGGGTGGCACCCTGTTCAGCCCTAGGAACCCTCCTTAACTGCGTGTTCCGAGTCTACGGAATACATCTGAGCTGAAATGCAAGCCCGTAGCACAACTGGATGTTCCTATCGTTTTGACTTCTCTAGCTGCATCCGGTTCCTTGGTTCGGGCGAATCATGATCCGCGCTGGCTGTGCTAGCAACGCCCGCCCCTACCACCAGCAGGTTGGGCGCATCCGTCGTCTCACCACCAAAAACCAGCTGGCCAGCAGGAGCATCAGAGTTCTGTGCTCTGAATGGTGTCCGTTAACCTTGCTCCCGCATGGACAACCCGCGACTTGGGCTGTCCTTGACGCTGTGGATGCGTTTGAGGCGTCGACCTGAAAAAGTCTAGACCTTGCAACAAGGTCAGCCCCGGATATCGTCTCAGCCATCCTCATCTACCGTTACGCTTATTTGGCAGTGGAAAGAAAAACACGAGATTGGTTTCGCTGCCTTGTACAGCCTTCACCAACCCGCGTATTTCTGACCCCCATGGATTCGGCCAGGCCCCTTGTTCATGATCAGCAAGTGTTATCTGCCTTAGACTGCTCGGAGCAGGCGAAACGAGACGAGACTTAGCAGTTAGCACTGGGGTTGCCGACTTTTCCTTCCTCTTCATCACCTCTGCGATTGCTCTACTTCTTGACGACGATTGCCGGTCTCAATACCTCTTCGTTCCTCGCGGTTCATGATCAACCAACAGGCCGGGAGAGAGTGAGTAGTTGTAGCATCAAGGTGGCCGCCATGATGTGGATCTCAATCTCTCCAGCCAGCCAAATTCGCCAGGGCTTGGTGCTTCTATTCTTCTTGTTCTTTTGCGTCAACCTCACAGTGCAACAACGAGATCCCATATCAAATTTCTGTCGAAGATGGGGTCATCAGAGTGCTGTGGTTGACGACAAACTTTACATTGGCGGTGGATTGGTTACCTATGATGGTAGTTCTGGAACACCACAAAACTTCTCCAGTATGCGAACCCTACTCAATCTCTCACATTCGAGTGGCGAGATTCCCTCGAAGTAATGTCGCCGGCCGGCTTATTGACCAATACTCCTATAGACCCCTACTTTATTTACCATGATCTCAGCAACGTAGCCAGTTCAGGCATGCCGCAACCATACGCGAATCTGAGCAAGAACTCCACGGTTCCCGATGTAAGTGGTGGAATCTTTTGGCCTGATACTATCAACAAGAAAATTTATCTCTTTGGCGGCGAATTCAATGGCGTGACCCCTTGGGACTTCGACCTTTATGCTTACGATATCATAAATGATGAGTGGGACAACATGGGAGTTTCTAGAACAGATGATGTTGTCGGGCTCAGTTATGGAGCTGGTTTGTCCATTCCGGATCGCGGAGAGGCCTACTACTATGGCGGATGGATGAACAATGCGACCGATGCGGATTGGGGTGACGCTCCCCAGATACCAACATCATACCTACTGCGATATGAGATGGACACAAACAGTTGGTCCAACGACACTGGTCCTGATGACATTGGCCGCGCTGAGGGTGTGATGGTTCATATCCCTGCCGGAGACGGCGGTATGCTTGTTTACTTTGGCGGAATCAGAGCCGCCGAAGATGGTGGTTGGGAAGGTCAACCAATGGATCAGATTATTCTCTATGATGTTCTGAGCGGTAAAAGTTATTTCCAAAATGCAACGGGTGATATTCCGGAATCACGTCGACGGTTTTGCGCAGGCGCTACGTGGACCAAGGACCAGTCTTCTTACAATATGTGAGTGCATCATTATCAACTTAAGTGCCATCATATACTGACTATGCTCAGTTATTTATATGGGGGAGCTGGTGAAGAGCAAGGAAGTTCTGGATTTGATGACATTTATATCCTGACACTCCCTACCTTCACATGGATCAAGATGTATCCCGAAGGGAACGGAACTGGGGATTACCCTCATCACAGTTTTACCTGCAACGTTGTGAACGAGGCACAGATGTTGATTCATGGTGGTTTCTTCCCTCTGACAAATGACTGCGATGTTCCGGACCAATGGGGTTTACACGACATGTCCCTGGGGCGACAAAACAAGGACAAGTCGCCCTGGATGCTTTACGATCCAGAACTGACCAAATATGCCGTACCCACTGACATTATTTCAGTTGTGGGAGGAAATCCTAACGGCGGAGCGACCAAGACAGCACCAGCCGGTGGTTTCGACCACCAAGATCTGAAAGCCCTCATGACGCGGACAGCATCGGCAGGATCAAGGACTGCAACCAGAGATGTATTTGGCCCTACTGAAACTGGAGATCATGAAAGTGGAGCAACGTTATCGACTGGTGCCATTGCAGGTATCGCAGCTGGCGGAGCTGTAGCTCTTATTGCCGTGCTCGTGACATGTTTCTGCCTCATCCGAAAGCATCGACGTCGGCGAGAACGTGTTGGATCACAGCAGCCGATGACTCAATCCTACGACTACCATCATCCCCAACATCCATCTTTCGCCTCGAACCAACCGTCCCCTAGCCCTTGGAGTCCACAGTCATCAAACTTCACCCCTTCAAGCCCTGTGGGCCATACGGGCCCGCAACTTGCCCAGTCACATTCAGGACCGCCAGTGGAACTGCCATCTGGGCATCTCGAAGACTCATCTTACGTTTCACCACGTACAGAGCCAGTTTCGGCGGTTGAACCCAAATATGATGCAAATGGAAACCTATGGGTTCCCCAAGTGAGCATGATGCAGATCCCGGACCAAGGCCGCCATTCCCCCGGAAGCCCTCCATACTATGACGGCACAATGGCTTCTAACTCATCAAAGAATGGACCAGAGTATTTTCCTCCCGGTGCACCGCAGGAACTTGCGGCAGACCCTCGCACTTCGTACGTGCCTGGACAACCGGTCCACCAGACGTATTATCATCCATGACTGGTGTTTCATGAAGAGAAAACAAAAAAGACTCTCCTTCTGCCGAGGACATAGGCTGAATGTATTGGATTTTCTTAATGTCGGATTACGAAAGCAGGGGTTAGGAGTATTGGGAGGGAACAGCATAACCAAGCAAGCGGGATATTTGATGGTACACCAACTTCGGCATTCCAGGGTCATATTCACTCCCTCATAGGTCATAAATATAAAGTAATTGTCTTGTTAAATAATCACTTATTTTCGTTCAAAAGTCATATGCTTACATAGTAACATGCAAGTTATAGCCAATGCCCCAAGGTAATAGAATAGAATGAAGTAACTGTTCCAAATCTAAGATAATATAAGACATCATATACTGTGTCAATATGTACATACAATTGAAATTTGGTCTCATAAGATTGTATAGCTACTGCCCTGAACCTTGATATTCAACCAGTGATCAGGTCGCGAGATAATGCAATGGGAGAAACACAAGCTGAGGATAAACACAGTTGAGTAACACCTGGGAACTTTCTTTTTCAGAAGAAATAAAGGCAAGACTAATCTATCATCAGAACATAGGTTTTTTTCCATCATGCACCTCGACCTTGATATCTTAGTTGTTGATTGTGATGGGAATGTCTCGTTTTTGTGCTGACAGTACCTAAGGTAAGGTAGCTTGAGGTACAATCACCAACCTGGTTCCAGCCCGTAAAACTCTGCAAGCGAAAGTGCACTCAATCACGGAGTCTGATTCGGATTATGGCGGATCACTGAATATCAGTGGAAGGGGCTCTAACATTGTTATCTAGTAACCCCATGTCTGTACAGTTTTATTCTGCCATCAAGTCACCGAGCCCTTCATTAGTAAGGCCGTCATGTCAAGATTAATGATTTTCCCTGGCCTGTTTGTCTTCACAGATTCGTAATACTTCATCATCGGGATTCGGCATCTATGCTACCACAACGGAATCGCATAAGACTTGCCAATGATTGCTGCTCTAGACATGAAGTCACTCAGCTGAGAGGAAAGAGCATGAGACTTATTAGAGAGTAACAAGTGAGTCGTGGCGTGTTTGCGTGAAATGGGAGGCCATGTACAATCAGAAACCCAACTATGACGGCTGCCTAATCTTCATTCACCGCTTCGTTAACAGTCACAGCTGTCATGGCTTCTCAAGGTCTCGGCCGATCCTGTCGCATCATGGCAGATGGTGCAATTGTGATCCACCCAGCTGTGGCAGTCTCTTTGACATTCGCAAGATTGTGTTCTCTACATGTCTCAATGTATTTCATCATGACTCGATTGTGAGGATTGTCTCTCGATCACTTAACCCTTGAATGGAAACACCGGATGAGAACCTGAAGCTCCTGATTTATGCTGCATTTGTCTCGAAAAGAGCGGCTATTATGGTTTGTTAGTTCCCGTCTTGTACAATGTTTATTCGAAAAAGGAGGCTCAACTGACAAACCGGCAAACCGAAGGCTGAGTGGGATCCCTTCCCCAAATATCGATAGCAAGCCAACCGGCGAGAGATCAGCCTGACAAAGACCCATCACTATTCTCTCAGGTAATCACTCATACTTTCTATATTCCAGGTGTGTTGTGTATTCATAAGCCGCCGCTTTGAGACTTAGCACAATTCACCGTCGACGGACCTCTCTGGTTGTGTGATATCATCACTCTCTGGCGCATTAAATGATGCCATGGTAAAACCCCTACTCTGTACAATAATCCTGTATTAGGTTTTGTCTTCGGGCCGCCGAAGCCTTGAGCCTACGTATAGTGAGTGAGCATATACAGAGCATTGTGTGACATGACGTGATGGGTTAATGTTGTCATAACGTACCGACTCATAGATTTACATCAGCGAAGTACCAAATCTCCCCATTTGATAACATGGGGCTCATGCTTCGGTTGTGCACCGAAGTGACGATAGGTTGTGATCTACATTGAAGACTAGAATACGGGTGCAGAGTCCCCCCACAATAGCAGCCCGCCCATTCCCGTCATCGATAAAGGGAAGGGCTAGAGAACTATGCCCGAAGTCATGTCTATTGGCTAGTCTTTTAAGGTCTTACTGCGCGTGCTCAAGTTTTGATCGCCAGTGTGGGGTAGTTAAGTGGGATGGCGTAGACACAAAGTTGGTTATCAGGCACATCGTGGCAGCGGAGGATCAACGGTTAGGCTACCCGCTACCGCCCTAACAGCTTCACCCCCATCATGAATTTTACTTAGGAAGGGAGACAATGACAGGTAAGAAATGGGCAAGCAATGGGGTCCAGATACATGCAGATCGATAGGTAGTTGTAAGTTCGTCATAAACGTAGTGTACTTGTTATGAGCGTGGGCTGCCTGGCTACATGGGGACAGTTAAACCATTATTAATGAAAGCAGATAACCTTGGCACGCTGCGACACCAGAAGATCTTGCTGTGGCTGGACTGTTCGTATCAAACACAAACAGGTCTCTAGTCAGCAAGAAGTGATATAAATCTCAATGCATCATCATTAACATGATCCCATGATAACAAACCCTCTAGCCCAGCAACCGTTAGTATAGTAGGCCAAGATTAGCAGCATTTCGCTACACAACGCAGACCACGCCTTGTATTTGACCAAGAGCGGTCAATCGTGTACGATATTAATAAACTCGAATCATCATATATACCTCAAACAAAACCAGATAATGTCGATAAAAGGCCGAGCCATACAGAGTAGTATCACATCTAATGCTTGAACACTTACCCGATACCTGGACTTACACAGCATTGCCTCGAGAGTACTGATAAGAGGCACTAAATTTGAGCCCTTCTCCAGTCGCCTTTGCCGGGGGCTCAGGGTGCATGGCTGCGCTTTTTAACACGAATGGTAATCTACTATGAATGGTGGCCGTTGGCTGAAGAAGATTTGGTTTTTTTTAAGTTTTTTTTTTAATGTTTTTTTCACGACTAACCTTCCGTACAGGCAGACTGGATCATCCCGTTTGCGCCGAAGCTATCCGACCGAGCATGAACCGTTGAACCAGTGTGCGAGAACGACTGGCCCGTGTGTCCCAATGATGCGATCAAACCGTGACTGGGATCATGGGTCTTTGATAAACCGCTCTGGATCGGGCGGCAATGAATCTGCCATAGTGAAGCAGCAGCTTGGTTGGAGAACCCCGTACAAATAAAGACACAGAAGAGGAAGAAAAGGATTACCTATGTCATTGCTTCGTGGTGTATCTATTGGCTTTGATACAGTTGCGAAGGGGGCTGCTAATAATTAAGCGAGTCCGCAAGACCGAAGCGTCGTGGGCTGTTTGTTGGTGAGCCTCAAGTGGAGACTCTTGACCTTGAAGGTGAAAAAAGAGGCGGGTCCTTACATGAAATGCGATGGAAGCCTCCACTGGATGCAAGGGAAGCGAAAAATACCTGCCTCAAAGGTGAGAAGCACCAAACAAATAAGCTAAGGTAATTCGCTTGCCATGGTACGCTTGAACCCTAATGAACATAAAATACGACCCTGACCTACGGCCCATGGAAGGTTCCATGTTCTCATCGCAGTGGCAGCTGTGAATGCATTATTTTGTCCGCAACATTCAAACTGTGCCCAGATTTCGACTGGGTGTTACAATCAGGGCTCATAGAGATCTGGCACTGATGGGCCTCATTTTGACAGGATCGTTGCATCTGATCCTCCCTATCATGCAATTGCAGTCACAAGCCCCGGAGTAGCGGGAGTTGTTGATAGGAGCCGGCCAACAGAATCAGTTCCTGGGCCAAGACGAAACGCACCATGTGAGGTCAATGGAGCCCGGACATGCTGGCATCCATGGATTGAAGTTCCCCACATCCCACGCGGCTTCTCAAGCCTAGCGCCTAGATGCCCTGGTGCCTCTCTGGTTGTCGTGCACAGCGGTTAAAGATGCAGTGTGGCAAAAAGCCCTTTAAAGCATCGAAATACTCAATTGTATCCAAAGCAACGAAGCAATAGTTTTGAGCCCGAGTTTAATGGGGCGAACAGTCGACCTGGGCTGCGTAATCATTCAATCAATTTTTAGTATGATATAGGTCCATAAACTGATTCGGCTTAGTATCTCATCAACCCCCCAGATAGAGCCTCTAGTTGCGGCGTCCATAGACCGGACCCCACAGACCAACTCCTCCATACCGGGGAAACAGCTTCATACGACTAGGCACTTTGCCAAACTGGTGAACTGTTCACTCAGAGAGCGGATCAGGGCAGTACTGCCAATGGCCCGCGACCAGCCAATAGCGGATGGGTCAAGAGGCGGAGGCAACGATAAGAGTCAAGACCCTCGGGGGAGACCATGAAGAGGGGAAGCTGATGAATTGTAACTTCAGTGTCTGTCCATCACGGCGGGGCTCTGGGCTCGGTCGTTGCAGACAATGTTTGGAGAATGCAGCATAGCATGACAATGTTGCCTCATCGACTTGATGCCACCTATATGCGCTTGTTTCAATGCGTGATCACGTAGCGTATGATAGAGCGAATCGACAAGATCGACACAGGCTTCGTGAACTTCCATTCAGGTAGGTCCTCCCAACAAGCTGAGTTTGTATTTGGGTAAGGCAGTGAAGACCTTGGCTTAGACATGACAGAAGCTTGGAGCGGTGGACTAGTGCGAATCTAACGATGGTGCTCCTATCCAGTAATCGTCAGACACCTTGAAGGCTCCGAGTAAATACGACCAGGCTAGCATGCGAGGACCATACTGTAGATCGACGACTGTCACACAATCACACATGTTTCCCTCTAGAAGCACCACATGGGTTGTCTGATAGGCAGTCTAGGCAGTTTTATCAATAGGTACTTTCTGCCTCTTTCTCGGGGACTTTTCTCACGCGTGTATCGCCCATTGGATGTTAGGGATGCACATCATCAGGGCAGCTAGAACTTGCGCCCCTCCTTGGCTTAGCGGCCTTCTTCCCGCACATACAAGATGTGCCGGCCCGCGAAGCTTTCGGGAGAATCAATTAGGAAGAACGTCATTTAGTATGGGTGCCAGGAAACTGGATCAGCGGTATGTCAGGAACCAGACTGACTTCTGTTGCGTAATTGATGGAGCGTTGCGATGCAATTGCGCCTAGAGTCTGACAACACACATACCGAGACGGCGAAACGTGCCTCATACGGTGGACAGGAACCAATAAGTTCCATATCTTGGGACCTACCTTATATATAATTTGTGGGCTTGTTGCTGGTGCCAGAAGCTGCAGTACAGATAGGTAGTCCAGCAACAATTCATGGGCGGACAGCCCCCTACTTGGCCCTTCATTGGGACTCCAATATTGGATGACAGAAATATTTTGACAAGTTTAGAACATATTTACCTTCAGTTATATATTATCTCATCTCTGCCGCCTGCTCATGTCTTTTCTGCACCTCAATCCAGGGCGTCATTCCCTGCGGTACCTATTAGGATATGGACGGTGACCTGAAAGTTTAGATAAGTACCTACTAACCTAGATAAGGTACCTTCCTGGTAGGCTACCTTAGTACGGATAGGTAAGGTACCTATCTTCAGGGGTCAACCATCCTGGGCCAGTTTTCTCAGTTCAACTCGCTCAGGCAAGAAAACCTAGGTAAGTACTTGCTTCAGTAGACTCGACCCTGACTTGGTTACCTCGTAATATATATTTCTTTCTTGAGACGCTTTGCCATATTGTGAGGTTTGTACTATCATTACGGAGTACCGATTGTGCCATAGCATGGTGTGCCATCGTCACCTGGCCCGCATTCTGGCAGCCGAGACACCATGACAATCAAAGTGGGCTATGAATTGCTCTCAACTTTCCGCGAGCGAATCCACTTTTTGAACCCCTGGGAAAAGATCGTTTGGAAGGATGCCAATGCCAATGGAAGATAACGAGTACTTCTATCTACCAACGCAGACGCTCCCCGCCCGCTCAAAGATACCTCCTAGCTGGTACGCACATGCTACTCCGTGAGGTAACTACACCAGCCGGCTTCACTCTCACCCAGAAGTGTTCGAACAGATAGACGCGTGCCTGGCATTCGCCCATCCGCGATGCAACATACAGTAAGGACAAGCAGAGCCTTCCTTATTGAGGTGCGGCATGGCTTTCTGTGGTGATGACGAGATATGGCTGATTGATTTTGTCAAGAAGGTTATCATGTGCCGTTCTTGCGCTAGATGCGCTACAATGACCTATTCTGTTGCTCTATTGCCAATGCACATTGACAAGTCCCTGGTTCGCATCTGATAATGCAACCCTATTGCCGTTCCCCCATCATTGCTGGAGGTTGTTCATCTAAGTACTTTACCTACCTCATCTACCTACTAGGTAACAACTACATACCTACTGAGGTACCTAAGCAAAGTGACCACATACAAGAGAGCCCTCTTCCCCCAAGATTGCTGAGCTGGTCCGTGGCAACCCCAACATCCTTTGTTGAATCTGAGCCTTCCAATTTCATCCATAATCTCACCAACCTACCTGTGAGACGGCTGGTCAGCATCCATCATTCAATCTACAGACAATACTAAGCATTCATTCCCTCCTCCCTCATTAATCGTTGTTTCCGGGCATACTATCACGTTTGCTGAAAGTGTGACGACGTCTGCAGACATCATATCAGTCCGCCTGAGACAGACGGCACATCCTCCGACCTTTTGACTGAACACTCACGCATTGCGTCTGTCTCGCGACTTACGCATACGTCTCCATACCTAGGAATTGCTTAGTAGTTTCTATATCGTGCCTTATTATCCCAGCTGTCGCGCAATCCGATAGTCGCAGCTTTCAGGGTCGATTGCGGCGGGTTATTGGCTGACTTATTGCGGGCGTTGCATCTCCGCTTTCGGCTCTCGCTCACTCATACATTCAATCAATCACGACAATCAAGGCCCGAGTCACCAGGTGTCTCCAACTCTGTCCCTTATTTATTAGTATCGTGTGCCCCGACCTCGCCCACCTGAAAGAAACCAACATCCCGTCTGTTCCATCGAGACCACAAGCTGTCTCTCGGATTCATCGAGCCAGTTATACCCACCTTGTCACTTTTCTGCATGCCTTCAAGCTTCGCAAGGAACAAACTCAGCAATAAACGCTATTAGTAAAGCGGCTCTTTCTTAAACTGCCCATCAACTACTGGCTATTAATCCGGCTAAAATTGGCTTACATGACACTTACACGCCCTGGTTCCTGTTGTTTGGCTTCACGAATCGACATCCGATTTATACATACCGCCTTCTTCCCTGACCGAACAAATTACAGCACGGTATCTACCCCACGCGGCGGATCTTTCGTCAACATTCCGGTTCCTAGGCGGTAACGAATTATCGAGTCAAACTCTCATCCGTGGATTTTCACCAGGAGGAAAAATTCGTCTCATCGAGATCTAAATTGCCCAGACTTTCCCAACTTGATCTCGAACAGAAAAGAAAACCGATATTGAACCATTCGTCTTTCACCTACACCGGACATTCTTTTCATTGAGGAAATTCTGCCCTACTTTGAGTCAGTTGGTCTCAGCTTGTTCAACCATTGTTCGTCTCCATCTACAACACTACTAGGCACTCGGGGAATTTATCGCCCTGTCGTCCTTGCACATGCCCATGCGTGTTTTCGACCACAATTTGCCACTTTGTTGCACCCTGCTATCACACAATTCTGGAATTTCTCCAGACGCGGTCAAGCTCAAAGGAAAATTTTGCAACCTCTTCACTTTTTCTGCCCCTTGTTGATCGAATCAAGGAGTAGGTTAAGGGGATCTTTGGAGCCTAGTACCTCGATAAGACCCCCCCGCAGTCGAACCACACTGAAGGGGCGTTTCTCAACCTGATCGCAGCAGCCCCAACTGCCCCAACTGCCCTAAATATCTACACTCTCCACTGATTTACAGTGGTACCGAGTACAGACGGTGAAGGCTATACTGGTGCTGTACTCATATCATATCACCTGCCCCCCCCCCCCCCCCCCCCCCCTTTGAGGATTGTTTTTTTCTTAGCCAAGATCTCCATCCTTATCCCTTCATATTTTATTTGTTCAATTACACGCGATGCATCACAGCCGGAAAAAGTCAGGCCACGGTCTGCCTAATTCATCTGCGACCGATGTCCGAAAAGCAGTTACCGCAACCGATCCTGCCAAGTACAAGAGGCCCGTCATGACACGAAGGCACACACCACAAAAGCTCGGTCGCAGTCAGCGCGAACGTGAACGAGAATGGGCAGAGTCTTGGGAAGATGAAAGGGAGAGTTTCCCACTGTTTTGGTAGGTCTCACGTTACCCCATAGTATCTCTAAATGCTTTCCATAAGTATCATGAGGCTTCGTTGCTTCTGGCCCAATGGCAGTGCTATCATGTCCAGAAATTATACAACAAAACGACCATTTCAACCATGGCGCCTCACCAATTCATATAGTTGAGTAAGAGTTTTGCTGACATGGTTGTTAGTATGACGTGCGAAAAGCAATTCATCCCTCATGACGACATGTTTCTTTACTGCTCTGACAAGTAAGTTCTATTTCTATGAGTGGTGGACCTTGCCCTTCCTGCCTGGTTGAACCGCTCTGGTCCAGAATGATGCTAATAATACACTGCAGCTGTCGCAGAGTTGATCAGACAGCATCGTCACAGCCCACCTCTTCGGTCCGTCATTACGCGTCCTCAAGCTATCCTTTCCATTCTGCGGGAAATTCGGAGCCCAAAGACATCATCCCTCGAGCATCTCCTTCACGGCCCAGCTCCATGATTTTGAGTTCTCCACCAGCCACTCCGGGAACCGGAGCACCGAATTTCCAACACACTTCGGCCATTTCGGCTCTCCGTTCTCTCAATGTCCGGCCCCCGAGCCCTCCGTCGCCTACAGGCAGCTCCAACAACCTGTGGCCTTTTAGCCGCAGTGCAGCAACCAGCCCATATAGCTCGTACAGCCGTCCTTCAGCCCCATATCTGTCATCGACATATGACGGGGGTTACTACGGCGCTGGAGGTAGTGGATACAACTACGAGGCAACATCAGGCGGCATGGATCGGCCACTCCCTTCTCGCCATCCCAGCACCTACTCTCGGCCCAGGAGCATTGAGCTGGTGACACCCATGGTCAGTAGATGACTGGTGCGCTCAGCTCTCTAGCCATGGACGCCTACTGCCCTACGAAAGTCTGTACAAACTTCAGTACATTGTGGAACTCTAGAACAGCTCGGAAGGGCTTGTAGCACAGAGTGTTCTGCTGGATGGGCGGTGTCTCACTTCACGGCCGGAGCTTCGGTCATGAACCCCGGCGAGTTTGGCCTATCCAAACAGGACCGCAAAAGTCTAACTTTGCGGGGTTTGCATCAAGCTAACAGGGGTATTCAGCGCCCTTGCAACAGGGGCTAAAAATTGAGCAAGCTGGACCTTCAGAAAACAAGTTCCTGGCCCTCATTTCGTACTCGGTACCGAATAGAGTACAGCACGCAGTACGGGGGTCGGTATATTGTCGAAATTTATTGTTTCTTTTTCACATTGCATATTCGGGGACGGTATGCCTACCGACCGTCTTCCTGGCGCTTAAAAGTTTCTCTCTTTCGCATCTCCAGCATTTATCAATCTCAGAATGGGATGGATTTTACCATGTTAGTTTTCCATTTTTATATCCTCCGTATAATCTTTGCTGTTAGACCCTCTATGGGGTTGTTGGTTATTTTGCACATCGGAAAGTTGTTGCCTCATCGATCTGTTCTGGACACACTTCTCCGCAGACAGATAACTCATCAGTCCCAATTTGAAGCAGAGCATGGGTTAAGAGCCCCGGTTTCTGCGACAAGTTAGGTGTAAGACAGCTAAGCTGGGGTTCTGGCGTTTCTTTTTATCTGTATATTGATTTCAATTACCATGAGGGTGAGTTCACGCTCTGGCACGGCAAAGCAAAGTAAACAAGGCACGAGACGAGATCACACGGCATCGCTACGAAATCATTAGCATGAGCAACGGCATTTGGGAAGCGGGTACGGCGTACCTGGGTAATTGTATAACTTGAACATTCTCTATTCTTGGCAGGCTTTCTTGTGGACTCAGCGAGGGATCTTTGAGCATAACCATACAAGCATGTCTGATCATATCTGTCTATATGTACCTGGTCAGCAACGGAGGCTCAACAGCCGCGTGGTCTCCATTTTCTTCTTCTTTCAAGCATTCATATGCACATACATTTAATATAGAACAACGAATAAATCTAATGACTCAATGAGGCACCGTTACTTCACTCATCGTTTCCCTGTTGCTTCATGACCTTGACCTTGATATCTCCTGTAACTAGATTAGTCTGGGCGACCCCTCAAACCATGAAAAGTCTCCTCCAGTCCCCTTACTTTCTCCACGCTTTGATCCCCGGATTTTCATTCTCCACCCCACGCTATGTCAACACTTATACCAATGCAATCAGCCGGCCCCAGCCCCGACGATGGAATTTGTCAAGCTTCTGCGTAACATGGCACAGTTCTTGTGATATATGGCGCGGGCGCGGGCGCAGAACGTGCGTCATGCGCACCCAAACTCGAGGTCTCGCTGGAACATTTTCCGACATGATCGTTCTCAGGCTTGGGTGTGCAGCAGATTGAGGAGAGCTGAAGGTGAGAAAGCAAGACGAATCACAATGCGTAATCGCAGAATGGTCAGACAGCATACTGTAAGCTATGCCTGGCTGATGATACGAGATCTCACCGAGAGTATCAAGAGCAATTTTTGTTCATGCAATCAACTGAGCGCCTTGGTGACGCTCATCTATACATGGTATCTGTTATAAAACTACTCCCATACCAGCATCTTCCCCGTGGCTTATTCCAAGTTTCATCTACTGCAGTCTGGTACATCCAAAGTCGCTTCCGATTTTGTCATCCTCATTGGCCTCAAACGCTCAAACTAGTCGATCACTCTACCATTCCTATGGGATACTTTTTGACAGCGCATCAAGGCCAGGTACGTAACACCTCGTTTGCAGATCACTGCCAAATGACAGTCGTGTCTCAGATCCTATTGCATTGTTTGCGATATGGTCTGCATCTGCCACCTGTTCAAGGTTCCTTGCGCATCACACTTGAATGTGACTTGACTGCTATGTACCTTAGTAGCTTGGGCAACTTCAGCCGGCCGAGTGTGGATTATGTATACCTCTGTATGAGAAAAGGCGAACAATAAATGTTGATATATACCCTCTGTGGATCAAGGGGTCTGATCATCGTTGCTGATTCAATAAGGACGCCTGGTCATATGCACGTGTGTATGTAGCTACAATAGACGCCGATATGTCATGCTCTCAGGCACATGGTTCCGTAAATAACATAATCGTTCATATGCATTTGCTGTGAAATGAGTGGTACATATGTGAAGTGCTCATTACGAAGTACAGTTTGACCCTACTACATGTTGAGAATGTTAGTCTCACAAAGTCGAGGCGATGGACTCGAAGTAAAAGTTGGAGAGGTGTTTTTGCTTATTAATAACTTTCACAGTTGAAAGATGGTGTGGCTGGTTACGGTGATGAAATGTGACCAAAACATAATAATCTCTAGCCTCCACGAAAGAGGCAACGCAATAAATAGTATCTCTCATGTTTAACGCATAGTTTAACAGGCCGGTCTCCTTTCGTATAGCCTAGATTTCATTTCGTATCCTCGTTCCCGCTTGTTTGAGAGGTGTCCAGGCACCTCTCCGAGATGTCCAAAAGCATATATGCATCATGCGAATTTCAATTCATCGAGCCAACGACGCGCAGCTCTCAGCATCAATAATTGGATAGTACAGGAAAAGGTGACTGAGCAGAACGACCGCCCGGTGCTTCGAAATAAATGGCAATCCAACTCCTGAGTAAACCCTTCAACATTTTGTATTCGTCACGCAAACCACACAGGCATTCTCAAAAGACCTGCTCACAATCCATCTCCCCTTCTGCCCCCGCCGGTTACCTGCCCGTTGGCCTTGAGCTGGCCATCTCACCATATCGTCCACGATGCTTCGTGGTATCGTATGCTTGGAGCACACGTGTTTGACTCTCGTCCGCTTGCGAGAAGGCATATCCGCGCTGTTTACGCATGCGTTGCACTTGCCGCACTTTCCGAATTGCTTTCTGAAACTGCTCCATTCTGAAATACGTTAGTCTTGGGAGTTCCATGGCATGGCGAGGAATCAACCAACCTGGGCCGATAGTCCTGAATATTGTACTTCTGGATTTCCTGGATGTGATGGTATGTTTGTGGTCGGTACATACGCTTCGCATACTTCCAGACAAAGTCACGCAAGAGGCACATGATGGCGAGGCAGACCGTTTGAAGCCAAAACACAGGGCTTTCGTAGATCCTTGGTATGGTACCGAAGTACTCCATGGACACGCCTGCCATAGGCGCTACGATACCATAGACGGCAGTAAGCACGTACCAAATGGCCATGCTTCCAGGTATGGCGAGGACATGGTACTTAGTCCAGTTGTTGGTGACTAGAGCAGCCTTACCTAGGACGGTGAGGAGAGTGGCACCGTAGAGCGCCGTACCCCACACCCAATGACCAGCAATCTTGCCATCTCCTTGGATAAGGTCACCATACCAGAAGAGCTGCGCCCAAATGTACAACACAATGGAATGGTAGATGGCGTTGCCTATCCATTGTGTAAAAACTTTAAATCGGAAGAAATAGTTCTGTTGGCCCATCATGTAAAGCTGGGGGTATCGATCCAGCAGTCGAGCCGAGATGAACTGATCCAGAATACCGAGCGCCAGAGGGGGCAGAACGGTGTAAAAAACGTTGTAGAAAGATAGTGTCCATGACTCGTAGATAACCTGACCAGAAAATACGTTTTGGAATGTGTACTGCCGCCAGTATTAGCCATGGTTACACACACTCGGGGTTTCGTGCCATAACTTACCCAGAATTGGGTCATATATAACGCGATGTTCTTATAGAATGAGAACAAAATCGTCTTTGTGACACGCTGATAACTCCATGCACCATGAACCAACAATAACTTTCGGAGAAAGCGGAATTGAGCGATAGCAACATCCGCACTTCGTGCGGCCTGAAGACCTTCTTCACCACTGATACCAATGCCAATGTGTGCAGCCTGAATCATGGAGACGTCATTTGCTCCGTCGCCAATAGCAAGAAGAATGGACTCCTTTTGATACTTCTTGACCAGCTTTACAACAAGGGCCTTTTGAAGAGGAGACACACGGCAGCAAATGACGGCCTTGCACATAATGGCCAAGTCAAGGAACAGTTTTTCCAAATCCTTTTCGAGAGCGAATGTCAAAGATTTTCCATCAATGATCAAAGCTAATGTGTCTGTTTCGATTGTGCCATCTCCCTGCGTCCTGATGGCGTCCATCTTCTTTTGGATGTTGTCTCGTGTAGCAGCTGCCGTTTCCTCGTTGACGATCAGAAGCATCATATCTTCGCTGAGCAGCTTGCAACTCATCCCGATGTTAATGGCTGTTTCTTGGCGATCTCCAGTCAAAACCCAAACTTTAATATTGGCCTGTTGTAAGGTGTGAATTGTCTCTGGGACGCCATCCTGAAGGCGATCCTCGATGGCAGTTGCGCCGAGTAAAAAGAAGTCTTTCTCGATAATTTCCGAAGCCTTGTCCACCTCTTCAGCACGGTTGCCGCCAACAGTCATCTGGGCCGTATCGTAAATCTTGTACCATTCCTGGAACTCATTCTCTGGAATTTCCCGCATAGCCAAACATAGCGTTCGCAAACCCTCAGAGGCGTACTCCTCAAGATGTCGGAGCGTAACTTCCACATGCGGATTCTGATCATTGAGTCGTTCGAGAATAACGGTATCGGCCCCCTTACAATAGCATCTAATCTTCCCATCCGGGCATCGGTAAATAGTTGACATTCGTTTTCGAGTCGAGTTAAATTCGCAAACAGCAAGAAGTTCATATTCAAGTTCGCGGCCATTGGCATCGATGATGACCGACTTTGGCTTTCGGGCAGTGAACTTGAACCCGAGATCCAGGGCACCGGCGACCAAAGCGCCTTCATCAGGAGAAGCAGCTTGGTACTTGATACCTCCTTTCTCATCCATCTCCGGAATGACAGTATGGCAAGTTGCGAGCAATGACAAGAAGTGATCGATGGCAGGGGCAGTCTCGTGTCCGTTGGCGAGATTAGATCTGAGCGCCTTGTAATCGAAAAGGCCGACTTCAACACCGTCAACCATAGTTGGGCGACGATCCTCAGGTACATCTTCTGAGTATTGAATTCCGGCGATTGAACATTGTTTGAACTCCATCTGATTACAGGTGAGAGTTCCAGTCTTGTCTGAGAACACGTATTCAACCATGCCAAGTTCCTCGACCAAGCTTGACGTTCGGCAAGTAGCAGGTGTATCGTTTTTATCGTAGTACATGTCGAGATCATCGTTGATCAGGATTCCGTGCCAATATTTCACCAGCTCCACGGTAACGAAGAGAGAAATGGGAACCAGTGCCGAAAACAGAACCCAGTATGTTACCATGTCCTTGAGAAATGTTTGAGTGATTTGTCCAGCAGTGTTGGTAGGATCCAGGAAGAGATAGGAGAGAGCATCGCCTTCGACCTTTCGCTGGATCAAATCTCCAACAGTACACACAATACTCAGAACCAGTAAGATACCTACTAGTAAGAGGACAAGCATGTTGAGTTTCCTCTCAACCTTGGTGCGCTTAATAGGAGCAGCAGTAGCATTTCGCATGAGTTTCGTTTCGTGGCCAGTAAACACTACAACACCATGAACCCAAGGCGTGTTTCGTAAAGTAGCACCTCTGAGAAGGAGTTGCTCTGGATTGAGAGCAAATTCCTTTTCTCCGCCTCCAGTCTGCATTGTCAAAGTTGCCTCATATGTGTAAAGACTACTATTGGGCTGTTCCGACTTGATACGTCCCCCCAGCCTGCTAAGCTCATTGGGTGAAACCATTGAGGAAGTTTCTGGCAGCCCTTGTTTGATCTTGAGGTTTGTTTCGCCATCAAGGTTTGCTGTTTCGATATAACAGAGACCTTCGGGCTCAGAACTAGCCAAAAGAACTAGATCAGAAGGGAAAGGCTCTTCCGATTCCACTCGTATTATGTCTCCGACGGCCACATTGATCCACTTCGTTTCCTGGAAAGTTGAGCCTCGTAGGACCCGCGCTTTGGAAGTATTAAGAGCATTATCGGCTTGCTTTCTGCGGTAGTCCTCAACCAATTCCTTGACAGCAGATATAATAAGCACCACTATGAGAGGTGCGATAGTTGTGTAGGGATTCGTTGGTGACAAATTGGGGATCTGCTGAAGCGCGGCAGTAAACAAGAAGAAGATGTTGGCAAACTTTGAGAATTGTTCGTACAGAAATTTCGGTAGAAAGGTTGCGACGTTGTATTTCGCAGTCGAGATATGGTTATCGACATACTTGTTGGCGGCATTGGCTGGCGGATTATTAAGGTATATGAGTCGAGGACCAAGGGTTGATGGATCCGGCTTCGATCGGCCAAATCCAAACTTGAAGTTGCCCATATCAAACCCCCCCTTCTGAGCCTGGTGCGTTGGCTGATGAGGGTTCCCTCCAACGGAATCGCCTCGTTCGTGGCCGGATTCTGTCAGAGGCAGATCCATCTCTGAATATCCTTGACCGAGGCCTAACCTATTCTTGACTTTACCAATAAAACCTCCACCTAGACCCAAGACGCTGTTTCGATTCCGCGCGTTGTTCCTACCAAGGCCCGGGGTAGTCTCGTCAACTCTTGCCCCTCCATCTTGATGATAGTACGAGTCGCCTTCGACGGGATAATCATCGAAATCATCAGCGTAGCGTTGGTAATTGCCTAGTTCGGAAGTTTGGCTATACTGTCTCGTAAGGTAGGGATTCGAACCTGGACCAGATCTGGGCGGTACACCTAAGCCGCCGGCAGGTTGTGCGATCGAAGCATGATTCGCGTCTCGAGCACCGACGAAGTCGTCATAGGACACAGAGGTACGACCTGGCGGGGGGTCTTGGTTTTGTTCGTGAAAGCGCATCAGGTCGTCATCGTTGAGATTGGAGCGCTGTCCGCCATTGTAAACAGGTTGGTCATTGTCGAGGTCGAGTAACAGATCGTCGCGATTATTCGACTGTCCCGTATCGAAACCTCCTCCAGGCGGTCGCCCAGCCATGGCGGCGGACAGTTGAAGGCTGGACTATCGACTAGCAAAGGCGGCTGCCAGCATGCGGATTTAATGAAATAATGTTGCGCGATGAAAGGTTCGATCGAGCAAGCAAAAGTCAGTTACTTGATGTCAATACGATGCGATGAGGTCGAGCGACGTGGGAGGGTGCCAAGCGACAAGCTGACAGCCAAGGCAATGGAAGATGAAGACGGTGTCGTGTCGTCAAATCGTTAACTCCAATCGAATAGTCAAGTGGTCAGGTAAAGTAATCACTGTAAGCTTGCCCCGTCCTCCGTAGGATAAGTGTCTGTGAATCCAGTCCTTCTATGGCTGGGGTTCGGTTGAGTGCCGTGGTGACCGGATTGCACATGCACAGCCTCCTTTTACCATGCGCAAGCTTTCTATTAGACGACTCGATTGGAGACCGTGCGGCGGGACGTTGGACGAGGCTCAAAAGACTGGGCTGTGGCCAGCTTTCAGTCTTTGATTGGCTAAATCGACTCCTGTCAAAGGTCTTTGAAATGTTTGGAGACTCTGCCTACCTTAGCTAAAGCAGATGCGGCGAGTCAATAAAAGTTAATGGATCCTCCCTCTTTTGTCTTTCAAAGGTATGTAGTGATTAGGAAAGGTGTTAGGTAGAGACTAGAGGAAAAGAAGGATTTTGAGATATGACAAAGCGGGTTACCATTGAGAGCTCCAAATTGGGCTGGTCCTGTCAGGTCCAGCTAGAGTTAGTGGAGGTTCACAGTGCTAAAGAAATGACACTCAGGGGAACTATACTTAGGAGTCTCCCGTAGAAGAACCCTGCCAGTATGATAAAAAAGATCAGCAACTCTCCGTACCTAGTAATTCGGCTCGCTAGCGATTCAACGTTTAAAGGATGTTTGTTCTGTCCACAGACAGTTACTTCTCGCATTCTGTCTTTGGCGCGGAAGGGTCCTTCGGCTAGCAAACGCCTCTTCGCAGGTGCTACTCCACGTCTGCTTATGAGCTCTAGTTCGTCGTATCGTTTCTATTCATGGCTACTGGGGACGGAGTAGGTATGCTGTCAGCATCAACAGGCAAGAAACGAGCCACGATCCATCAATATGCCGCCCACATGCCGGGTCCGCAGTTAAAGAGAAGACTGCTAGACTGCATAGGTATTTCAGACTAACAGAGCATCCATCCAATAGATATTCACATGGAACACCATGCTGGACAGTACATTCTCCAGCCATTAGTTTCATGCCAGGATACCGATACATTCACAGAGAACGCATCTACCAAGCCCCTTTACGTCGTCGCCTCGACGGATCCAGTAAGTGTATAGTATCATGTCCCATTTTATTCAAGGCCCACGCTAGCCACGGTTGCTCATTCGTTTCAATGTGAGGCTGGATGCTAGCTATCGTCTCTACTTACATATACAGAGTATCTATGTGTTCTTACATTCATGGCTATATCTCATTTACTTGTTTTATATCCACTGGAGATGTTTGATGCAGAGCCATTGTGCCAGTGAAAATCTCAAGAGGGTACCTAAGGTCCCTTAGTACTGACCTTTACCTACCTGGGTACCTAAGTCAGTTCTTCCTCTGAAGCTACAGTAAGTAAGGTACTATAGGTACCTACCCTAGCTACCTTACCGTAGTACTGTCTTCCACTGGTGCAACACCTATGAGTGGGCCCGTTGTCCCACCAACCACTTCTTTCTGGTTGAAGATGTTTATATCGTGCATGACTGGTCCTTGATTACTGACTACCAGCATATCTTGATAATAACACCTTATTGAGACTTTTTTTCTTGGTTTAAGCATCGAAATGACTCGGAGTACTGCGGTCAAGAAATATGGAAAACCGGCAAAACGGTCAAAAGCTGAACGTTTATTTGCCGAGCTGCCACAAAGCCCAGTACGGCCCCAACAAGAACCAAACAGGAAAAAGGACTCTGTCTCTTTTATAACAAATAAAGTCTCGTCAATTCATCTTGATGAGAAACCAGCTACCAAGCCAAAGGCCAAATTGCCGAAAAAGACCATAGAGCCTGTCCCGGAGAAGATAAGCGAGGCTATCAACATCAAGAAGGACACAACCCTCAAGATCTCAGAGAACAGAGGCACTGCTGAGGCTAAAGAGCCAATCTCAGGTCCACCAGATTATGAGGATGACTCCGTTGATTTTTCAAGATTACTGGAGGCTCAGATAACCTCAGAGGCGGCCGCGCAGCAAACACAGCTCAGAACCCTTACGTGGGAAGATGTCTGTCCACCAGAAGATAGAATTGAGAAGATCGCTGAAGCATCTTACGCCGAGGTATATCGTGTTACCAATGAGCGCGGCACAAGCATAATAAAGGTCATTCGGCTCCCGTCGCCCATAAAGCCACAGACCAAAGCCCAGATTCGCTCTGGCTTGGTCGATGAAGAGCCTCATCCTGAAGAGGATGTACAGGGCGAGTTGCAAATCTCGGAATGGCTGGCAGATATTCCAGGTTTCGTTGTATACAAGGAGCGATACGTCGTTCAGGGTAAAACAACACGTCAGCTTCTCGAGACACATCAGTCGTTTCAAAAGAAGATGAAACGACAAGACCCGGACCGAGCACAGTTTTATCCTTCACCGAGTCGATATCTGGACGATACGCGTTTCTTGGTTGTTGAACTGGGAGATGCAGGAACGTCGCTAGAAGACTGGAAATTGACGAGTGAGAGCCAACTATGGGATATATTTCTCTTGGAGGCTATTGCTTTAGCGAGAGCCGAGGACCTTGTGATGTTTGAGGTAATCCTTCCTGCAAAGCACACAACTTGATTAAACCCACTAACTTTGAGTAGCATCGTGATCTTCACGAGGGTAACTTATGTATCCGGCAAGTCAAGCCACCTCGAGACATGGGTCCTCCTTCAGCGGGCTTCTTTGGATTCTCAGGCTTGGATATTACGATTTTGGACTATGGCCTGTCTCGTGGCGAAGATCTTTCCATTGAAAATGCGAAACCTGTGGCCTTTGATCTCGAAAGAGACCTCAGCCTGTTTACAAGTACTCATGCAGCACAATGCAAAGTTTATCGCCGAATGAGGTCATTCCTTCTCCGTGCTGACCGTACATGCCTCCCTCCAGAAGCTCACAATACGCCCTACGCTAGGGGCATTGACGGACAACTCTCATGGGACGCATATGCTCCATACTCGAATGTGCTTTGGCTGGCATACCTCTACGAATATTTGACAAACCACTTCAAGGGTGATAAGAAGGAGCTTGCAAGATTCAAGGAAGAGACACGGGAAATGTGGAATTACCTGGATCCAGATGCCGGAGATGAGTTGCCCTGCTTCAGCAGTGCTGCAGACGTGGTATGCTTCGCAGTTGAGGCGGGGTGGGTTCGTCAGGAACAACTAAATGGTGTTGATGAGTCACTGATTGAAAGAGAAGACAGCATTATCGGCGTGCGAGATGATATCAAGGACGTGAAGCAAGAGACCGCACCAGCCACGAGGTCAACTCGAAGGC
>JABSTL010000377.1:0-13601 GCA_013759095.1 Fusarium sp. NRRL 29148
CTATAACTTTTACATAACTTAGTTAACAAGAGGTACTTAAATGAGCCAAAGCCACTTTTTGCTAAAGCCCGGCCATCTGTGGCGGCGCCAATTGCCCGGAATATGATGCTGGACAGAGTATAAGGTGTTCAAACTTGAGGGGTAGCGGCGAAGTGACAATAACCTCTTTGTATGTGATATCCCATCCTGCCTCAACCTTCGCTGCCAGACAGCTGGAGACTCCACTACACCACTCGCGAACTCTCACGAGTCTCTCGTACGTCTGTAGCCGGGCGTAGATGCTAACTGTGCCTGGGCATCAAGGTATCTTACCCAACGTCATACCTGACGCCCATTGATGGTTTTGAACGGACCATTTTCTGTTGAGACTTGTGGCTGAGAGCTTATAAGACCACCAAGAACTTAGAGCCTCTCCACGTCGCGAACCTATATCTAGGTCTCATACCCATTGAAAAAGATTGCTTCTCTATGCCCACCCTCCGCATCCCCATAATGTTATTCTTTACCAGCCTCTTAGGGCTGTTCTCTCTCACCAATGCCCTGGCCATCATCCCGCGACCACACTTCGATGTCATTGTTATCGGCGGCGGCCCAGCTGGCCTATCGGCTCTGAGCGGTCTCGCAAGAGTGCGCAGAAACGCTCTCCTCATTGACTCTGGGGAATATAGAAATGCCCAAACGACGCATATGCACGATGTCATCGGCTGGGATGGTAAGCAGCCGGGCTCATCTACCTAGCAGAGAATTGATCATTGACTTGGCCGATAGGTGTTCAGCCAGCCTACTTCCGCTACGAAGCCCGCCGTCTCCTCAAGCACTACAAAACCGTCAAGATGATGAACGGGACAGTGACAAACATAAAACGCCTCCCCGGCACCAACACACACTTCATGGTCTCCGTTGAAGATACCGGCTCATCGCCTATGGAAGTCTCAGCGCGCAAAATAGTCCTCGCAACTGGTCTAGAAGATATTCTGCCGTCCACGCCAGGCATCGAGGAGAACTGGGGCAGGGGGATTTACTCGTGCCCCTGGTGCGATGGCCACGAGTACGCCGATCAACCCCTCGGTCTTTTATGCCCTCTCGATAAAGTCGAGAACTACGTTAGGAAAGTCCTCACGTTGGGCACCGATATCGTTGCTTTCGTTAATGGCACTGATACCGAGGAGATGAGGAAGCTCGCAGATCAGCAATTGCCCCAGTGGGAAGAGTATTTAAAGCTTCATAATGTGACGATCGATAACCGGACCATTGCATCTCTCGAACGCCTTAAAAGGGGTGAAGAAAACGATAAGAGCTCCCATTTGCCCTCGGTGCCGAAAGACGACCTCTTTAGGGTGCATTTCACAGAGGGCGAGCCTGTTGAGCGGGTTGCGTTCCTTTCGAGATTCGCTAGCAAACAGAGGTCTGATATTGGAGAAAAAGCCGGCGTTTTGTTGACGTACGGGAAGTTGGGGGTCACTAGCGGCGGGATGCTGACGAGTGTGCCCGGTATTTATGCTGTTGGGGACGCGAATTCTGACAGTGCGCCTAATGTCCCGCATGCGATGTATACGGGGAAGAAAGCTGCTGTGGCGATCCATGGTAAGTCGTGAGAGTCTTTCCGGGTGAGGTCGTGTGCTGACTTTCGTGTAGTGGCACTTGAGATCGAAAAGCAGGCTGCTGAGCTTGCGGAAATAGCAAGTCCCCGCATGTCGGGCGCAATGCATGATTCAACCGGGCAATAATCCATGATTTTTCCACTTCTTTTTACAAAGTTTTATGACGAGTCTTTACATAGTTTATATGGTAGTGGCATAAAATTAGGAAAGATTTATATAGTTTAATAAGTTTATGATGACTTTAGGATAGCTGATACTGAGATGAGATGATGAGTTGTTGATAAATATACGGTCAAGATCACAAGGGCATTAGTGGTGACGTTGCGTATTTAAGAATTTCAGCATAAATAGCCCCGGAGGCTTTGATATAGCCAGCCACAGACCATTGAGGACCTTGTTGTCCGGTATAAACGCATGATCAAGAACTCAAACGCCCCTATCCTGATCCCACTGCCCAAGCAGCCCCTCAAGCTGCTCGAGCCTCTTCAAAGCCTCCTCAAAACTAACTAGCTCATCCCCATCCTCCTCCCCCGCCGCAAATGCCTCATAAACAGCCGCCACACCCCTTGCCAACAGCGGAATATCCTGCTGCCACTCCTCCCACTTCCATTCAACCTTCTCTACAACATCCCTCTCGAAATCATGTACCTCAACAACAACAGGCTTCTCATAAGCTGAAGCGCCGTGAAGTGTAGTCCCGGTAAAGACTTGTACTCTGATCTCGCCCTTTTCGCCGGCGATGGCTATGCTCAGGTGAGGAGAGCCGGGGAAGGGTTGACCGCGGCGGAAGCGGACGAGGACGGCGGCGTCTTTTTGGGCAGTGGGAGATTCGAGGAGACGGCCTGTTGCGAGGATGAGGTCTGGGACGTCGGAGGTTGTTGTGTGGGTGATTTCGTTGGTTTTGGGATCGCGGATGCGGATGTTGGGACGTTGGTTGTGGAGAGTGCTTTTGAAGTTTGTGATGTCGCCGATGATGTACTGGAACTGATCAAAGACTGATTTGTTAGCTACTGCTGAACCTCTCTGGAAGTGGTGACTTACTGTGTCCGAGACCAATTGTAAAGATATTACCCCCAACAGCCCGTTGAGTAAAATACTCCAAACTCGATGGTAGGATCTCTCTGTCATTCGTCCCCCCAGATGCATACAGCTCTGCACTGACGATCTTACCGATTCTGCCCTCCCTGACAATATCTCTCAACTTCTTAATCGGCGGCGCATACCGTCCCTGCAATCCAACAATCGTCTTCACCCCGCTCTCCCTCGCAGCATCAACAAGTTCCCTTGCATGCGTAACATCCTGCGCAAGCGGCCACTCAACGTATAAATCCTTGCCAGCCTTTACACTAGGAAGAGCACTCGAATGGTGAACATCAACACGCGTAGCTACAACGACTAACTCGACATCCTTATCAGCGGCCAAGTCTTCTGGAGTGCCATAAGCTTTAGTCTCGGCTGGGAGGTTGTAATGCGCTATGGCGTTCTTGGCGGCTTGGAGGGAGGAGTTCTGGAGGGCGACGATTTGGTACTTGGAGCGGCCGAGGGGGGAGTTCAGGTACTGGAGATGGGTGTTTGACGCCCATGAGGTTTTAGCGGAGGATGAGAGGCCGATGATGGCTGTGCGGATTGGGGCCATGTTGAGTTAGTCTTGGGTTAAGATTAAGTTTTGTTTATTGTTTCAGGTCAAGCTTTGGGTTATTTTTGGGGGTTTTATATGTTCGGATGATGCTGTTGACGTTGGGGATGGTGTCATTGTGATTTCTAATCGTTGATTTGTAAGGCGCCATCACTGGCGAGATTGATGTGCCAAGATGCAACTGTATGTAGATTTCAATTGGCTATATCTGGATTATATGATAGGCGGAAGAATGACAACGTCTGACAGGTAGAAGGTCTATTACAGTGCATTATGCTTGGGAGGTTGAGGTCGCGTTAATTGACAGCCAGCCAATCAGACTTGAGCAGGGTTGACCACTAAACAGATGTGAATAGCATCCTTGAATGGCCTTGACCGAATTCTGACTACAAACTCGAGAGTCAGGAGTTACGCTCAACGACACTAATCCTCTCCTGTATCCTTATCCCGTCACAGCCTCTCCCTCGGCATGTCCAAACACAGAACTCCCAGTGCCGAGAACCCGCCCTACCGTCAATCCTACATCGTAAAAGGGCGACCAATCACGTCTCCAAACCATGAAATGCAACGTGGAAACCATGTCTAGACTCCAACAGCAGCAATTCCGCTTAGTGTACTAGGATGCAACGTTCTCCTACCGAAACCCGCAAGCTAAGCCCATACCGTACGTAGATCACCGAACTACCTCCAACCAATAACCCCAACACAATGGTCTGATAAGACTAAAATAAATCCTGCCTCAATAGGCTTTTTGTTCTAGACTGCTCCTCTTTGTTTTAGCTTGTGATAGTGGAACCGCAAACGTCAAGGTGGTGGCTGAGCAGCAAAAAGGTGCACGTACCCACCAGTTTTCACATCCTCTCAATACGAGAATGTCATTTTTCCGGTACGAAAGTCGTCGTCACTATCTAGACTGCGCTCTTAGGGCTGCAGGAACTTATTCTGAGCTTGAGGGAAGTATGCCTAACTGGAAATCAGCCTTGGCTACTGAATTTATTTCCCCTTTAACCTTCTTATCATAGACTTGATGGTGACATTATGTAAACAGACCTCGATGAAACTGGAGGCGCGTAAGTCTGCTAACTCGTTTAAGAAGGCAGTTACTAAGATAATGCTTCTAGCCTCATTGTGAAAAAAAAAAAAAAAATTCACGGGACGCCTGTGAGGCTGTGAGATAAGATTGGTTGGTCACATACCTATCCAGCTGTAATGTTTTCTTTCACCCCTTTGACACTATGTCTCCCAATTCGTCCATAGGCAGCCCAGGCAGTCATGGATCTGTATATAGTACCTAACCTAATCATATCATGAATATCTTCATCCTTCACAAACCATGTTCTCATCCACAAGACTATGGTTCCAGCAACTGCAAGCCCTGACAAGGAAAATATTCCTGATTACACTCGTCAAGCACTGGCTCTCGACACTCCTCCGAGCTCTCCTCATTCCAGTCCTGATTCTCGTTCTGGTCCTCCAAATCCAGAACTTCGACGGCGATGGAAGCAGGTATGGCGTTGGAGAGCCATCTCCCATTCCAAGCCTTGCTGAGACTCTGCCCCCGGGGACAAAACTCGTTTTTGTGCAGGGTTCGAACGCGGGATCTGATGTTGGTGGTGTTATCACCAAGATTAAAGATGGTTTGAAGGGGAGTGTTGAAGTTGCCGAGAGTGAAGCTGATTTACGAAAACGATGTCCCACGAGTTTAAGCGGTGTGACGAATTGTTACGCTGCCGTTATTTTCAACGATTCACCTCTTAGTAAAGCGGGCAACAAGACGTGGAGTTACACCATCAGGGTTAGTTCAGCACGAGAATCAACGAAATTCGACATCACCACGCCTTCGAAGAACCACTACGCACCAGTCCAACTCGCCGTAGAGAATGCTATTACGAACTCAACCACGACTCCGAATAGTTACATGTTTACAAGGATAAACCAAGATGAAGCTGCTGAGGTAAAGCATCGTAACTTTGCGGCGACCATGGTTGGCGGTTTTGGAATCGTGTGTTTTCTGAGTATGATCTCGTCGGTGTTTCACATCATTGGGATGATATCGACTGAAAGGGAGGCGGGGATGGCGCAGTTGATTGATGTTATGACTGGTGGTGCTGCGTCAGCGAGGGTGTTGAGTTATCTTATTGCTTTTAATATCGTCTACTTGCCGAGTTGGATCATCTTTGGAGCATGTGAGTCCAACATGCAAACGCCGGGTCTTATCTGCTAACGATAGTAGTGTATGCAGCCCTCCTCGTCCCGACCTCGAACGCCGGCATCGCCATCCTCTGGCAGATCCTCTCCGGTTTGTCCCTCACGAGCATGAGTGTATTTGCAGCCACAATCAACATCCGATATACCGCCATATCCATGGTCATCGTCTTAATGCTCCTCGCCACCCTCTGCGAAATTCTCGACTCGAAGCCCGAAAACGTTCCAGCGCTTATTGCCCTAATTCTATCCGCTATCTTCCCAAGCTCGAGCTACATCTTCTTCCTAAACCAACTCTGTCGGAACGAAGCGCAAGGTCTCGCAACAAACATCTCGAAACCAGCCCCCCATCAACCTCGCATATACGAAGTTACAGTATCTATGTTATGGGGCCTATCGATTCTTACCATAGTGTTCTATCCTTTGCTTGCTATTCTTATCGAGAATTGCTCTCATGGAGTTAGCAATAAGGGTAGGAAGTTCAAAACAGCGAACACGACCGATTCTTCAACAGCCCTCGAGATCATCGACCTTACAAAAGCGTATAAACCTTCACTCTGGAGAACATGCTGTCGGAGAGCCCGTCCTACGATAGCTGTCAACTCACTTAGCTTCTCCATGCAGAGAAAGCAAGTCTTGTGTCTGCTCGGCATCAATGGATCTGGCAAGACAACAACACTAGGTCTGATCGCCGGTACACAAAAGCTCACAAGTGGCTCGATAAATGTCAACGCCCCTCGTTCGAACCTTGGTAAGTCTGGCACTTCAATTCTGTTCTGAAACTAACTCGCAAGGCATCTGCCCCCAACGCAACATCCACTGGCCTGAGCTTTCAGTCCTCGAACACGGTAGACTTTGGGCCATGATGAAAGGCGGAGCCACAGATCCCCAATCTTTAGACACCCTCGTCGAATCCTGCGACCTATCCTTGAAGAAACACAGTCCTGTCGGTACACTCAGTGGAGGTCAGATGAGAAAGGTCCAAATGCTATGTATGTTAGCCGGCGGTAGTTCAATCTGCCTCATGGACGAAGTCACCACTGGGATGGCAAGTAACTCTGCCAACTCACTCGCACTCACTAACAGGAATAGGACCCTGTCTCTCGCAGAGCAATGTGGAACATCATCCTCGCCGAACGTCAGAAGCGAAGCCTCATCCTCACGACCCATTTCCTGGACGAATGCGAAGTTCTAGCCGATCAAGTCGTCATTGTATCACACGGCCAAGTCAAGTGTCAGGGTTCAACAGCGGCTCTGAAGAATCTACATGGTGGAGGGTATCGCGTACATCTACCGGGCGTTCAGAATCCACCGGACACACCATATGCTACGACTGTACACCAAGGGCAGACTGTTTTCAACACTCCTGACTCGACATCTGCTGCACAGCTTTTGACATCTCTTCAAGCATCAGGATACTCTAATACATCATTAAGTGGCCCTACAATGGAGGATGTCTTTCTCAAGGTCTCTGATGAAGGTGATGACGTCGACGTTGGAACTTCTGACCGGAGTCCTTTTCTTGAAGGTACCGACACACCGGACAGTCAACTCAGTTCAGGAACACGGGCTTCATTCCTGAAACAACTTTCAGCCCTACTACTCAAACGTCTTCTCGTTCTTAAGAGAGGCTTTTGGTGGTATATCCTCGCTCTCGCAATCCCACTAATCTTCACACCCGTCTTCAGTGCCATGGCCAACGATCCCACTCCCTTTCAACCAACACCCTGCGTATCAACCGACTCATCCATCCTCGACGAACCATGGCCCATAGCTCTTCGTCCAAATAGCTACTACGACCTCGCCGGTTCGGATAATATCACCATGCTCATAGGTCCAAACTCTCTCAACAAGACTCTCTTCCGCTCATTGTCAAAGTATCCTGTGGGGAAGGAGTATGATATGAAAGCTTATCAAGATCAGTTCAAGTTTCAAGATGACTATGATACTTTCTTGAAACAAGTTCGTGATAAGCCCAAAGAGCTTGTACCTGGTGCGTTGTATATGGATGGGAAGGATAAAGATGCTATTGCGTACAATGCTGAGCATGGCGCTGATGGATCGATGTTAATGTTGAATATGTGGAGTCAGCTGAAGAGTGAAACTCCAATTTCACTTTCTTTTGCATACTTCAGCTCTTCAATACCGGTACGTGACCTTATGTTTTGTCTTCCTGCCTCAACTGACCATATGAATAGTCTGACCCTGGACCTGGCATGTTTCTCGCTATTGTAAGTTATCCCTGAGCCCGATTAGTGATATATACTAATGTGGTACTAGCTACTCACTGTCTTGCACGTCCTCTACCCAGCTTTCTTCGCTCTATACCCCGCATACGAACGACTTCGAAAGATCCGAACTCTTCAGTACTCCAACTCGATCCAACCACTTGCACTATGGACATCTCACATCATCGTCGACATAGTCTTTGTCCTTGTAATATCTTGTCTCTCTACCTTGTTCATCTCTTTGATCATTCTTAAGTGGTACGGCGTTTGGCATCTCTTCCCTGTCATGCTTCTGTATGGCTTCGCCATGATGCTCTGGTGTTACATCATTTCTCTTTTTGCTCGATCAGAGCTCTCTTCTTTCGGTATATCCTTTTGTATTTCGATTTTGATGTTTGGCATCTCCGTCGCAGGACTTATGGTATGCCACTTCACCTATGTCAACAAAACACATGCTGACTTGTCAGATTGCTTCTGTCAACCAAAGCCCTGGCAACAGGTCATCTTCCATGGACACAGCCGTTTTCATTCTTGGTCTCATATTCCCAGTTGCCAACCTCTTCCGCGCCATGGTCGTCGGCCTCAATGTCTTTGCCGCAGGTTGTCGTGGCGATGCAGTGATGAGTTATGCAGGCAATATCTACGCCTACGGCGGTCCGATTCTTCTCCTCTGTATTCAAGTTGCGTACTTATTCGCTCTTCTTTTGTTACTTGACGGAAGAACATGGACGATCCGAAGCCTATGGGCAGAACATATCGTGCCACTGTACCAGAGGAAGGGAATGAATGCGAAGGATATCCATATTGAGATGGCGCCGATGGCCAAGTCTAAAGGCATGAGTGGGAACTTGGTCGATGTTGATCAAATTTACAAGTCCTTTGGTGGTAATGTTGCTGTTGATGGTGTCTCTCTCACGATGGCAAAGGGAGAGCTGCTAGGTAAATACTCTTCTCTGCCTTTTCTCTTCCCGCAACTAACGCTTGAGCAGCACTTCTCGGCCCTAACGGAGCCGGTAAGACTACTACTATCAACATGATGCGGGGTGAAGTTCGCCCAGATTATGGTAACATATACATCAAGGGCGTGGACATGCAGAAGGATACCAGAGCTGGGCGACAGAGCATCGGCTGTGAGCATCGACATTTCCTGGACTCTTTCGCCTACTGACGACATGACAGATTGCCCACAGTTTGACGCCTTAGACCAGATCACTGTGTGCCAACAGCTTGCTTTCTACGCTCGCGTGAAGGGCATCGCTGATGTACAGAGGAACGTCAACTTGGTCATGTCCAAAGTTGGACTGAAACCTCACGCCGACAAGCTTACGTCTCGATTATCTGGAGGAAACAAGCGGAAGTTGAGTTTAGCTATTGCACTGCTAGGTGTGTTACTTCTCTGAATACCACCGAACAAGACTGACTAGTACAGGCAATCCACCGATCCTCATCCTTGATGAACCAAGTTCAGCGATGGACCCTGTAGCGAAGCGCGACATGTGGGCTATGCTTTCAGGCATTTCATCAAGTCGCTCAGTACTATTGACGGTAAGTGCCAGCGTATTTGGCTTGTATCAACATACTGATGGTTGGCAGACACACTCAATGGAAGAAGCAGATATGCTAGCAACACGCGTCGCAATTCTCTCCAAACGCATCCTCGCCGCTGGCACAATCCAAGAGCTTCGCAACAGACACAGCAACTCCTACGAAGTACACTTGGTCTTAGAATCAGCACCAACTTCAGACCAAGTCGAAATGCAAAAGGTGGAAGCATGGATTCGCCAAACATTCCCAGGTGCCAACTTCAGAGGGTTGAGCCTGGGAGGACAGTTTCGCTTCAGTATTCCGGCGAATAGCACTGCCGATGAGGCTTTCGCTGCGTCTCAGAATAGAAAGGGACAGGTTGTTGAGGTGATTGAGACTTTGGAGCAGCATAAGAGGAATATGGGGGTTGCTCATTATACTGTGAGTATGGGGACTTTGGAGATGATATTCTTGAAGATCATTGGGGAGTATATTTTGTATTAGCCTTTTAATCATAGATCTAGCGTTTCTTTTATTGACTTTCTTTGAAGTCTTCATGACTTCACAGTTACATCCAATGCATAACTCCAGCGATTCGCATAAATCAATGTGCATTGAGCCTTGGTGTAATATCACATGGCATTCATCCGACATCGGGGGGCATCCGTCAATGGCCTCTCAGACAGGCTATGCACTTATGATTCTCACTATTTCAAATTGCATTGACCGACAAGCTTAAGCTTTTGACCAGCACCAATGACTAGAAACACGCATATCCCCCTGCGCCATGGTAGAAAGCTATAGAACCCAAGCCCCGGGCAGGAACGGGCCGCATTTCACATCAGTCTCTTTTAGACGACGTGCATAAGCCTCGAGATCTAGTGAAGGGTAGAGAGGGGTATGAAAGCTGTCTCACGTCTCACACCGTTAGTAAAATAAAACGTCGATCGTATGAACTTTGAAAGCTGAAAGCTCCAGAGTGAGACAGCGTAATGAGCCATCGGTTGATTTCTGAGTCGTCTGCCGTCTATGGCTTATTGTTGAAGTAAGCTATACCGGCGAAACTAGATTTGCAAGCTTGCCTGAGTGCAATCAAACACTGGGAGTGTGGATGTAACTCATAACAATAACTTAACCGACCTATGTACTGTGATTGGGATTGAGATTAGGTCAATCGATTGCATCTTTAACCTCTCGTCGACGATCCATTTCAACATTTCGGGCCCCAAAAGCCCTTATCAACAGAAGATCATCAAGCCGCAGAGTCGGTCATTGCTGGCCCGTGCAAACCGAAAACAACAACCTCTGCCAGTACGTCCCTCAGCTTCCAGGTGTTGCTTTAGCCTGAGAACCCTTACTGACTAGTTTTAGCTTCTGTGGTATCAACTACGTTCGTTGCATCCACGACCACGACCCTCCCTGTGTCCTCCACCACGGACACTATCGTGGCAACTATCGTCACCAGCGACACCGAGACTGAGGCTGCTACTACGCTTTTGACTAGTACTACCGCTGTATCTGTGGCTGGCATTACCACCACTGAAGAGGGAACGACCACGGCCGACGAGACTACCACGATCGTTGGTGAGACAACAGCTACCACTGAGACTGGAACTACGACCGGGGACGCAAGCACCAAAGAGACTGAGACTACTAATGCAGAGGCCACGACTACAACCACCGCAGAGCCTGTCTGTGCCCAAACTCTAGTTCTAGCTAATCCCACTCCGATCATTACTGACCCACTGGTCAACTCGGATGATGGAAACCAAGGCTTCACTGCACCTTTCCCAATCCGGGTATTTGGAGCTTCTTCGACGGCTGTTTTTGTGTCTCCGAACGGTCTTTTGTCCTTAGATGTAGGCTCGTCGACTTACAACGACAACCCACTACCTCGTACAAATATCCCGGCTGTTAGCATCCTCCCCTATTGGGACGATCAATACTTCCGCAGAGATACCTGCAACACGGGAGTTCTCTACGACGTCTTCGAGACTGACCGAGGCCGGACGCTCACTGTCGAATGGTACGTTGGTAGTAATGCCGACACTGGGTTCAAGGAGCACTATACGGCTAGTTTCTTTGAAGATTCCCCCGGCTTGGTCAGAATTGAGTACTGTACGACAACCAGGCATGGCGGAAGCGCAACTATTGGTGTTCAGAATGGGCAGGATTTCTCCCAATACTCTTACAATCAAGAGAACGCGGTTCCTGATCAGTTCTACGTTGAGATTGATACAACCACTGGTGTCATTACCAGCGATCCACTGTAAGGGCGTATCTGGACCAAGGTAAATGGTGATGCAAAGTACTTGAACATATATGGGCGTAATTAGTTTCAATTCCCAATTGTATTCATAGATATGAGTTCTTCGTCCACGTAATATCATGATTGTCCCGCTCATCAGCATTGAAGTTTACGGTAAATATTTGATAGGTTGACACAGCTTGCATACAGGCTATATGATTATGGATGTAGAGTATACGCGCGTGTGCTTTCCTAAATTAGTCTATGTGTATTCATTGCACATCTCTTGTGGATCCTTGAATCTGTCATATTCTCACCCTTTTCTGACTCCCTGCTTTGTAACTTTGATCATCCACCACCTGATATCCACGCATGCTTCATACTATTTGAATGATCTGTTCAAAAACAAGACAAAGGAGGAGAATAGACCTAAAGCCCTATATAATTTATATTAAGATACTATTTGGAATTTTTATGTATCCAAAAGGAGACAATAACCATGATGTACAGGCAGTCTTCACCCACCACTTTTCGTATGCATATGATAATGCAAACCGCTTCTTATAAACTTCACCTTTTCCACATAACTACATACGAAATTCACTTTACGGTAAGTCTATCGAGATAGCCAATTTTTGTTATAGGAATAAGGGTAGGTATTCCACCAAACTTGACAACTTGGCAGGGTGCCTAAGCTCACAAGGATAGCAACCGCCTAACCTTTCCAATCGCGGATATATTTTAATTACATTTCATTCCTTAATCGATCACAGTAATGATGCCCGGTAGCCAAACCCACTCCTACTGCTACGGTTACCTTCGTAACCTTTACTTCAGACGTGCCACTGCGAACCCTGGGCTAACTACAGAACGTGCCCATCCTCTTTGGTCTGTCGACGGCCTCAATATTCTGCTTGTTTATGCCGAGTATTTCAAACCCAACGAGACAACCATGTGCGTGAACACCGCGGCCATCTTCATTGGCGGGTGTCTGGCAACACCCTGCTCCGGCATCTTCTGTGAACGCATGGGTCGACGGCCTGCCATATTCTGGGGCTCTATCATTGCCATAGCAGGCATGGCACTGCAGAGTGTCGCCCAGAATCTCGCCATGTTCGTCATAGCTAGGATATTGATCGGGTTCGGCGCTGCGATTGCGAATATTTCAAGTGGAACGTATCTCTCTGAAACCTTTCCAAGTGTGTGGCGATCGTGGGGAGTGAGCATGTTGAATAACCTTTATTGGTAAGTGTACTTCTGGCCAGGGTGCACGAAATACTGAATAATGTAGCATTAGTGCGCTTACCGTTGCCACCGTGACTCTTGCTACAAGTTCTTGGGATTCAACTTGGGCATGGGGGACTCCATCCATCACTCAAACCGTTTTCTTGTTGCTCTGCATCGTCGTCCTCCCTTTCATGTATGTACATCCGTATCTTCAACGCTGCCATCCCTAAGTTTATGCTGTAGTCCCGAATCACCTCGGTGGTTGATACACCATGACCAGAGTGAAGCAGCACGACTATCCGTGGCTCTTGTGATATCCAATGGCGATATTGAGGACTCAGTAGCCAACAATTTGGATAAAAAGATTGTTCAAGGATCTAAATTGGTAAACTCCGACACCCCCAACAAGCCCTTCTGGTCTATCATGAAAGACGCCGTAGCTAGGAGGCGGCTGTTGATCGGAGCATCTCTCGGAATCTTCTCCTCCATTTCTGGGAATCTTATCGCGACATTCTATTTGGGAACCGCGCTCGAGACAGCGGGAGTCGCGGATACAAAGTCCCAACTCAAAGCAGTAACATCTTCCATGCCACTATTCACCAGCGAGGCCTCACTCAACGCATGGTGTTTCCCTTGCGCTCTTATCGGAACGCAAGTTATATTTCAATGGGGTCGAAAGTCGACTTCTGCGGCCACAGAAACGCTGCTCATTATCTATCTTGTGTTGATTGGTATTTTCTCCAAATTATATGCTGACGATCCAGGAAATGCTTTAACAGGTCTGATTGATGCCAACGTGGCCATCATGTTTCTGTTCCAAGGCATATATTCCATTGCTTGGACCCCTCTGTTCACAGTCTATCCGCCTGAGATTGCGAGCTTCTCAATACGTGCTCACAACGTTGGTCTATCGCAACCTGCACTGAATACTC
>JABSTL010000379.1:0-24649 GCA_013759095.1 Fusarium sp. NRRL 29148
GTAATAGAAAACTATATATTGTACGTGCATTGACTCCGGAAACTAGGTATCAATTTGATATTGCCGAACCGTTCCCCAGACACACGTCGGCACGTGATCGCCACATCCTCCGTTGCCGGCCAATTCATGCATCAAAGGAAGCATCTCAATTGGCTAAGTCACGGCTTTCATGGAGACGAGCCAGAATTACGCCATAGCAAGGCCCAGGTTTTTTACCTAAACACTCATAGAATCACTTCTTTTGGGACAATTAAGTTTTAAAGCACTATTGACTAACATATCTATACCCGAAAAGTCCCAATTTTTGTCGGGTTGAGTCACTCTGAGATTGAGCGACCTCGATATCAAACTTCAAGACCCTGGAGCGACTCCGGTCCGATCTTTTTGTATAACCTCTCACAAGGTACTCCGTACATCAGTGCAGATATCGTGGACAGAGACTTTGACAACCTCATACGATCATGCCAGCTGCGACTATGACTGAAAACACTACTACAAATGGCGATTCTCGTCAACATTACGGTCAGTATTTACCTTCATCATTGCATGCTTCCTTCAGCATCTCTCTTCTCTTCCCTCTTCCCTCATAACTTTCATGCCCTTCTCCCCTCCTCATTATAGAAGACCGGTGACTGAATACCTGTAAGAAAGAACGCAATCACAGCCTGAGAACCCGTTCTCTGCCCTCATTCCTGAGCAGCAGATAGCGATTGTTCCAGAATTCACTCTCGAGTCCGGAGTCACACTCTATAATCTACCGGTCGCTTATACAACTCGCGGCAAACTCAATGAAGAGGGCAATAATGCCATGGTAATCTGCCATGCTCTCACTGGAAGTGCCGATGTGAGCGACTGGTGGGGTCCTCTACTTGGAGGACCTGGTCGAGCTTTCGACACTTCAAGATTCTTCGTTGTTTGTATGAACAGTCTCGGCAGTCCTTATGGCACTGCGAGCCCAGTAACTGCCAAGGATAATGACCCAAGCAAGGGTCGATATGGACCCGAGTTCCCCCTTACCACAATTCGAGATGATGTCAAGTAAGTTCAGGATCCTATAATCTCGACACTTGCGTTCATGTTCGCTTGAAGAAGAAACAGTGGCTAACCGTTGACAGCCTTCACAAGCTCATCCTTGATGATTTAGGCGTGAAGCAACTTGCTGCTGTTGTTGGAGGTTCTCTGGGTGGTATGTTTGTGCTTGAGTGGGCCTACTTTGGCAAGGACTACATCCGATGTATCGTCCCTATCGCGACCTCAAGCAGACACAGTGCTTGGGGTATCAGCTGGGGTGAGGCTCAACGACAGAGCATCTACGCCGACCCCAAGTACGACGATGGATATTATGCCTTTGATGACCCCCCTTCAACTGGTCTGGGTGCGGCTCGTATGTCTGCTCTGCTCACATATCGAAGTCGTAACTCTTTTGAGTCGAGATTCGGACGCAATATCCCAGACCCATCCAAGGTCCAAACCATTGGAGGTCGACCTCGCCCCTCAACTCCCTCAGAGGCACACTTCCATATTCACAACGACGGCCATGTTGTAAAGCGTACATCCATATCTCGCCAGAACAGCACAATTGATGCAGCCTCAACTGCTGAGTCACCTGCTGTGCCCGATGTAGCGGATCCTCAATTCCATGGACCTACCAATGGTAGCCTCACTGGAGGAGAGCTGCCTCAGTCACACTATTTCTCCGCCCAGTCGTATCTACGATACCAGGGACGTAAGTTTGTTACGCGATTCGACAGCAACTGCTACATTGCCATGACTCGTAAGTTGGACACGCATGACGTGTCACGCAACCGAGCAGACACCATCGCAGATGCACTAGCTATGATCCAACAACCTACACTTGTTTTGGGCATTGAGAGCGATGGCCTCTTCACTTTCGCTGAGCAGGAGGAGATTGCACAGCACGTACCTAATGCGCGTCTCGAGCGAATCGAGAGTCCTGAGGGTCACGATGCATTTTTGTTGCAGTTTGAGCAGGTCAACAACTACGTTCTCTCATTTTTCAAGGAGGTCCTGCCTGATATCATGTCCAAGGATGGCGGAGCACCTGAGGAGGCTAGTGTTGGACAAATCACCAAGTCGAGCACATTTGGAGAAGCTGAAGTTGAAGATATTACTGCTTGGTAGATCGCTTGGAGTAATGTTAGGATGGCGCCTGGTGTCGTGCCTCAGAAAATTAGACAAGAATGAAAATCATGATGACGAGTCCGAATATGCACAATTAGATTGTTCGTGCGTTGTCTTCTAACTGAGCGATTGTTTCCTCGAATCTTATGTCAGATCAAGCTGTCTTGTGACGATCTCTAGGCACGAATAGCACGCAACATCGCCGATTATCCTAGGCAGGCAGCGCAAGTCTTAAAAGAAATTCACATTGTCACATTGGAGCCTGATCTCGAACTGCAGAGCTTCAGAAGCCTTGTGAAGCAAAACAATCAAGACCCTCAATTACTCGAGGGAGTCCAAGATAACTAATCGGAAGTCTTTCAATCTCACCCTGAATGTATCCTAAGCTCGTCTAATATTATTGTTACTGCGGGATCGAGATTGAAGTTCTCAATATCCCTGGACAAGAGAGAGAAGCAATGACTCATACCAACTCCAGCAACTGGGATGTCTGAAGCGTACAATGAACATCGTAAGGTGTTGCAAACTTCAACCCATTGCAGTTAACCAACAAAATTCAAGTTCTAGAAGCCATCCAAGATCACCTTCTATTAGTTCACATTCTAGTTAAGACAATCTTAGGCTTCGGCACTGAAGATGAGCTCTGGATCGGTACTTAGACAAGTGGGTATATCCATCAGGGCATTCTAGAACACGCACGCATGTTGTTCTAGGGTGACAATGGAACCATGCGATGCAGTCGATGACAATTGCCGAGTCGATCATGACGATGTTACCCGCCCACTTATTAACGGCATCCACTGCCTAGCGATACAGGAATACGCCAGTCCACGGATGTATGCGAGACATTGAGGGAGAGACGACGACTGTCTCAGGACCTACATGAAAGAATCTAGAAGGGTCTGAGAAGTGATGAAGCTTCGAATCTTGCAATCAATAGTCAATGTCCGTTGATATCTGGACTCGCTGTTCGTAGTGCCGTCTGCTAGCTAGCCATACTAGCCAACCTTCTTCCCCCTGATGCCACCATGTTTTTCATAATGGTATTTAGAATTATCGATATTTGATCTTGTAACATTCACGACGTGAAGCCACCGAGTACATGGCGCTCTATGTTCCACGATAAACGATCGTGGTGGCGGCCAAGCTAACACATGAAGCCGTCCCGAGTGACATGCCTGGAATGCAGATTGATGAAAACAGGACAAAGTAGTGCAGATACGCCAATAACATCGGCACTTCGCTTATTGACGCTCAGTACATTTCTCCCTGAGAGCTGTGTTACTGGCTATTGAAGGTCTTGATTACTGGATTCGAAGGTCACGGCCGTTGAGGGATCTATTTCTGTCAGGTACCGCAATCAACCTTGACATACATTTCAACAAACACGGCTTAGAGATTTAGATGTTACTCCGGGCTTACGGAAGCCTTGTTTGTCTTGGCAGATGGCGTAGGGTGTTGTTGTGAACCCTTATGAACTGGGTGTTGGTTGAGACGACGACACGGCATCATTAACACACCATTAGAGCCACTGCACATGAGAACATGGTGCAATGGTTCTCAACCCTTCACATGAGGCCCAGACACTGGCCAGGCATCTCTTGTCAGGCAATTCTGAGAGACTGGAATGTGAATCAGGTTGAAGAAGCATCTTCGGCACATGTTCTAGCTCCATATCACATGTAGCAACTACAAGAGAACATCGTAGAAGCACCGATGTCTTACGATGATGCATTCTGTCTCTGCTCTTCCAATTACATACCGAGACATGCGCTTAGGCTACTTAGGCCGGCACCGCAGATGTTTCTCGACGTGTAACACTCTGATAGCCCACCGGCCCACTGAGTGAGGAATTACTCAGCGCTACGGTATCGTCTACAACAATCCTATGAGGTAAAGGATTCGTAAACCATTTAAAGTGAGGCACTGCAGAATACAAAAGTCGTGACAAGGCAGTGGAGGGCCTTTTGGAAAGTAAACACACGTGGAGCACCGATTGGTTGAGTTAGATAGAGGAACCAACTCTTGGCCCCTGTCAAATTCTAAGCGAAACAAGAGCTGAGAAGTTAAAAAAGGCAAACGAGGCGAGAATCTGGACGTGGTGAGACGAGGTTGAGAATCCATAAGCGTCGGGCGTTGTACCTCTGTTGGTCCGATTCGGTCGGAATTCATTCTCGACCGAGATGAGATTGAAAACGACGGGGTTTGAAGGGAGGCTTGCTTGGCCTCGAGTCAAGAAATCGTATAGTTACAGAAAAATCTTGTAGTAAATTGCCTAGAGGTATTCTTTAGGTAACGGTTTCAAGCGTCAAGCGTCGCAGATTGATAGAATTAGCAAAGCAAATCCAGGCACAGAGCAACAAGACCCGTAATGCGTTACTTTTTTCGTTAATATCAAGCGAGAGCCATTGTTCTTTCTGAGATCCATGCATACCATGGCAAACTTGAGAATGCGGCTAGAAGCATTTTCGAAGCTGATATGGTGGAGTTTCTTCTGAGCAACTGACAAAAAGTAAACGTGCAAAAAGATGGGGCCCTTGTCATTGTTTTCTCTTGGAGAAAGAGGAAACCCGATCTCGTTTCACATGGTTGAGTAATGGATAAGTCAGAGCCAGAGTCACGTTTATCGTGCTGCACTGCTATCCGTGTTTCTTCATGCGACGACAGCAGCCGTGCACGACCCAGTCGGGAGTGATCTTGTCGTATGCCGGAAGCCGTCCGTAGGCTCTTTTACGATTGTGTAAGGGAATAAACCCACTGTATTTGTCCGGGCGGATTGCACAATGTGTAGCATTTACGTGCAAGCACGCAGCAAATGCCCGTTTCGGTGCTTTTTCCTGTCATCAATGTTGTTGATGGGCTGCACGTGTTGATAGGCCTCGACACGAGATGAGGGGAAGCTTGATAAAAGATGTTTTTGTGTGAGTGTGATGCAGATAACCATTGCCGATCTTTTTCAATCCGTCGTCATCGATGTGATGATACCTTCGGATGTATGTATACGAATTCAGGTCATCATCAATCACACGGCGTCGATCAAAGGGCGTAAATAGAAGTGAAAGAAGCGCCGGTCAAATCATGAAAGTTGCCGTTCGGCGAGATCTGCGACCAAGTGGCCGCGGTGAGATTGAGTGGTGAACCCAATGCGGAATGATGTGGATGATGGATCCATGGAACGACTCTATTGTTTCTGGAAGCCTTCCCATGCAAGGGGAGGCAAGAAAAGCTGGATCATTGACAAAGGTATCTAAGCAAGACTAGTGTATTTTAGTGAGCCTTTAGGCTAGTTTATTTTGGCACCATAGCTTAGTGCTACAAGTTTTCTTACTCCCTGAGGAAAACACATTGATCGATGCCTTAGGCATAAGGTTTGTCAGTGATCTGTTCTGGAAAAACAGGGGCCAAGGGGTCTTCCCTGTCTGACAAGTCAAGTCTGATGGAGTGCATCACATCTAATTTCTGTAACACGGCGTCAAATTTGGAAGTTGAAAAAGCTCAAGCGAACCAGGGTCGAGATGCCCCTGCGTAGGAATAATCACGAAATAGCCTCAATTGACATGCAAGCCCTCTTATTGAATAGACTCTGTAATGACTCCCCAAATATCACCACACCCAAAAACTCACTACACACAAAAACGACCCTGTTCCTCCAAGTGGGGGGCAGCCATCTCAGTGTAAGACGCGGGCGTTAGGTTCGAATGCTCTCCACCAGGGCGAGTTTGGTCACTGACCTCCGATGCTTTCCAATTGGCTCTGCTGATTTAGTGGATTACAGGGGTAGGGCAAGGGTGCATCTGCTTGAAAAGGGAGCTTCTTTGAGTCTGGAGTGACGGGGCTCTAGCTGAGTGTGAAACCCTGGGCTGAGATTCACCTGAGCAAGATGGACTATCGACTTCTCTACGGATAGAGCTGGACCTTTTTTCCTGTACGGACTCGTATACTATGCTCGAAGGAGGAGGTGGTTAGCAGAATGACCTGCTTCGAACAAGGCGGGCCTTGTGGGCTCTCCAAAAGCATGGGCAACTTGGTGTTCCATTCATCTCAGTGGTCTGCATCTAATGCCTAGCTCTTACTGGTTCGGGGAGACTCAAGTGGGTGTGCAGTGGACTTTCCATCTTGCTTCTTCCTCGGCTTCCACAGTGGACAGTGGCTTGGCCGGAGATTCCATTATGGAAGGCGTGCGCAGATGCGTCTCCACCATTGCACCTGCCTCAAAATCACCACCCATCCATCACCCAGGGCATCCCCCATCCGCTACAAGGAAGGTACAGCACGGTCTCGCACGCTATATCCGGCCGTAGTTACCTAGGTATTCTCTATCAATCCCAACCGTCTGGAATCCTCTCACTTCCCCATTTCATCTATCGTTGTTGTTGTTGTTGTTGTTGTTGTTGATGAGATCGTAATATTTTCTTCATTCTATTGCCTCTTCTTCTCTGTGCATTGCTAAGGCCTTGCCTTATCTTTACCTGCAACATCAACTATCGCATCCACTCGACACCTGCGAACCCGCACACCCCGACGGTCAACTACGCCGAAACCCCGATCCATGGTATTCAATGTCGAACTTGAACTGTAGAACAACTCTCTCTTGCCCTCGATAAATCATCGCCGATTAATTTGGGGGTATTGGATTAGAAGGAAGTTACGTTTTGGTCTTGATCCTGGAACATCGTCTTGAATGACCACCATCTTCGAACTGAGGTGAACAAATCGGCAACCACGAACCATAATTTGGGGAAACGACGATATTACAGCATCAATCAGACCGGACTGGAAATAATTCAAAGAGTTGGATCAATTTCTGCGAAATTCATAAAGATTCAGAGTCTCGATTCTATGCATTCCTGATCTCTTAACGGAGCAGCACCCGAAGAGGTGGAGATCGGTATCGCGAAACTCATCCCAAAGCATTCCCATACAAAACAACCCATGTCGTCGATTACGGATATCATCGCTCCCGATATCTACTCGCCTTAAACTTCAAAATGCCAGACTACGACGAAGACATGCTGCCTCCCCCCGCATCAGGCTCTCAGCAGGATCGTACCTGGGGCGGTAACAACGCTTTTCACAACTTCTTTAACGACTTCTCTCACATCCCCGACCCAAATCTTCGCCGCCGTCTTGCTTTATCTGAGATTGATAAAGTCCCTTTTGGTGCATACCGTATGTGATCCATCTTATTGTCATAGGTTATTATTGAAGCCAATGCTGATTAAATTAGACGTCCGCGCTGTATTAGTAGCAGGTGTTGGTTTCTTCCTAGATTCTTACGATATCTTTGCCATCAACCTCATCACAATACTACTTGGAGTTGTCTTTTGGGGCGATCCTAACCCTCAAAACGGCTTCAGTGGCAATGATGGATATCTCCCTGACCCAGTTAACCAGGCATTCAAGGCCTCTACGAGTGCCGGAATTGTGGTGGGGATGATCGTCTTTGGATGGCTAGCAGAGTTAGTACCACCTGTTTATACCGATCATTATAGACAAGAATATACTGACAACTCAAAAGTGGCTTCGGTCGACGTCGTATGTATGGTGTCGAACTAGGTATTATTATCCTAGCGACGCTTTGCTGCGCTCTCATCTCGTCTAGCCCTGCAATGGGATCGACAGGTCTCCTAATCTTTTGGCGTATCATCATGGTAAGTCTGCAAAGGTTTTACGTTTCGCAGCATTTCCTGACTATATCCAGGGCATTGGAATTGGCGGCGACTACCCGCTCTCAAGTGTCATTACCTCCGAGTAAGTGTCCTCGCTGTCATGTTGCCATTCAGACTTTGTGGCTGGGGTTTAGCTCATACCAAGCCCCTAACACGCCCTGATCAACTCAAACTGACTGAGATCCCGCTAGGTTCGCTCCGACAAGGTGGCGCGGCGCTATGGTTGCTGCTGTCTTCTCTATGCAGGGACTTGGACAGCTAGCAGCTGCTATTGTTGCCCTAATCACTGCTGTTGCTTTCAAGGACGCCTTTACTGGAGCTGCTGACGAAAGCCAATGCGGTTTCGAGTGCCGACTGGCCGCTGACCGAGCCTGGCGAATTATTGTTGGAGTGGGAGCCATTCCTGCTTGTGCAGCCCTTTATTACCGCATCACTATCCCGGAAACCCCTCGATATACCTTTGATGTGGAGCACGACGTCGAGAAAGCCGATGCCGACATCAAAGCATACGTTGCCAGCAAGTCCAAGGGTTCCTTTGACGTTGTTCATCAAGTCAGGAGTAAGCGCGTAGCTGGACGTAGCCTTGACGTCCCTCGTGCGTCCTGGTCCGATCTTATTTCCTTCTTCCGCCAGTGGGCCAATTTCAAGATGCTATTAGGCACAACTTTGTCCTGGTTCTTTTTGGTAAGTCCTATTGTTAGATATTGCTTAACTACCGCTAACTTCTTTGAAGGACCTCGCCTTCTATGGTCTTGGCCTTAATAATACCTTTGTCCTTCAAGCAGTGGGCTATGGTGCTGGTAACTCCCTTTTCGAAAAGCTTCACAACCAAGCTGTTGGAATGATCATTTTGACGTGCGCTGGATCACTCCCTGGCTACTGGACTGCCATTCTCAGCGTCGACACCTTTGGTCGCAAGCCGCTGCAGGTTTTCGGATTTCTCCTGCTTACCATTATCTTCTGTATTCTCGGCTTTGCTTACAAGAGCCTCTCACAGGGAAGGTTGCTTGCGCTCTACATTGTAGGCCAGTTTCTCTTCAATGCTGGCCCTAACACGACCACTTTCATCGTTCCTGGCGAATGTTTCCCTACCCGATATCGATCGACCGGTCATGGCATCTCGGCTGCCATGGGTAAAATAGGAGCAATTATTGCGCAGGGTATCAGCATCCCTTTGGTGCGACACGGATCCCCCGAGGGTTGTAAGGGCACCGATTGTTCACCAAACATGCACCGACTGCTCCAACTCTTTGCCCTTTTCATGTTGTTTGGTACTTTGGTCTCCTTGTTGATTCCCGAGACCAAGGGCATGACTTTGGAGGAGCTTTCTGGGGAACCCCGCACAAGCTACAATTCTGGATGTAATGGTAGTATCAGTCTTGGGTCACCGAAGCTCAGGGCATGGAACCCCTTTGTCGGTGGCCAACCCGCGGGATTCTCGTATCCTAGATCCAGAATCAGCCACTTTCGAAAGAGTGACCGTGTTGGTATCATGACCTCACCGGAACTTATGGCTGAGACATCCCGACTTCGAAAACCTCGCATCTGGAGAAGACACCGCAAGGCCAAGTCGAGTAGTGGGACAGATATCGCTTTGAGCACTCGAAGCTCTGGCACAGGAGAGGACGAAATCTTCCCAGCAGGCCCTCCTGCATCTTCATCTACTCCTCCACAGCCACCGCCGACATGGGGAGCTGGCTGGGGACGGATAGATAGAGGAGGACCACCTCCGCTGTTGAACTCGGTCCAGCTGCAGGATGTTGGCAGCCTCTTGACGAAGTGATCTGGGTTGACAAAATCGCATGATTCGCATATCTCTGGCGTTGGTGGAATAATGAAATTTAGACTATGATACCTTAGATGTTTGTTTTTGCATAGTTGTCGAGTTGAACATCGACATTGGAGGCTTAGGAGCAGAAGTGCTTCGCAACTTGTACGAATGAATAACGAATACAAAGAATCCCCAATTTATGAGTTGCAGACTTTGGCAATCTAACTGAGCATGGATAATGACTGAAGCTTCTAAAGCTTGCGATACCGTGTGTCAATTACTAACGAGTCTACGGGGATACACTTGAAAATGGCAACTGGCTCTTGATGCTAACAAGGCCGATGATCGGATTCGCAGCCTATTATTACAAGCTTCTTACAAAAGACTTCTATACCAGACCATCTATGAGAACCTCAATACTATCCCAAGCTCCTCAGAGTCTAACAACGCGGTCTATCCCCTCTAACCCTTCTCAGACATAATGAAAGACCAATGACTCTGTCTAGTCTACCAAAAGATTATCCGCGGAGAACCTTGAGCGCTTCTTTGAGGTTGGCCACATCACGGGTCAACTTCTCACGACGATCGCGGCTGAGCATGTCTTCGCCGGCAATAGCCTCGAGTTCTTCTGATGTCATGCGAAGAACTATGTCCTGAGACAGAACCGAAAGGGGTCCGCTTGGTGCGTGCAGAAGGAAATGGTCGATGACCTGCTGACATACTACATCGACGAAACGACTGCGTGCGTTTTCGTAGAAAGTATAGAGAACATTGTGAATGTCCCGTCGGGTGGAGTTGAGGGTGGTTTCTTGATCGAGATGTTCTTCAACAAGCAGACGAGCTCTGTGAGCTGCTGCCTCGTAACTGTCAGGCAAGGGCTTCAAAATCGTTGCCTCAACCTCTTTACCAAGATCCTTGACGTGAGAGAACTTGAGGCGATTGAGAGAGTCGTTGAAGTTTGGGTTGTAGGTGATGCTCTTGCCTTCAAACTCAACCTCAAGTAGAAACTCAACGTGGTCAACGGCACGGCGATAGCGCTTCTGCAAGTCTTCGAGGATAAATGCCCAGAGTTCTTCGCGGATGGAAGAGTCAGGACAGCTCGCGTTGAGAACATTGCGGATGAAGTGATGGACGATCAGAATGGCGTTGGAGACGTGAGCGCGAGCCATGGGCTGCCACTTCTTGGACTGTTCTTTGAAAGTGACGGGAAGCATCTCACCGCTGAACTAAAAGACGTTAGCATTGCAGTTGTAAATGTGCTGAAGACCTAGACTTACAGTTCCGATTTCATAACCTCGCGAGGTTAGGTACTCCTTTTCGATGTAGGTCAAAATGTCCTCTGCGCGAGGCTTGGGACAGTGATAGGCATCATAGAGAATGTCATCAACCAGATCCTCTTCTCCAAGAAGTGGGATAGTGAAAGTCGTCTGGTTGTACAGTTCTCCTCTCTTGACATCTTCATCCTCATATTCCTCATGATCGGTAGCACTGTTTGTTTCAGTTGTCTCCGCAACTTCATCCTCACCTGATACGAAGAAGTTTCGCGTGTGCCCCTTTTCGTAAAGAACTTGTCCAAAGCCCTCGTTGATTTCACGAATACGGGTGATGAGCTTCAAGTCCTCATTCTCAAAGATCTTGTGACGCGTGTAATACGCATCGAGGCCGAAGTTCTTGATCTGGACAAACTGAGCGGCAACGTGTCCAAGATAGATGCGTTGTTCCGCCTCAGTACTACGAGATTCACCCATGGACTTGAGAAGTGTCTCGCATTCCCTTTGCTTAGTACCAAGCTCAGCACGGACCTTGGGGAACTCGCTCTTGGTTCGGTCCATAAGGAGCTGTTGGACACGGACCTTGAGCGCCGGGATACCAAGTCTGTCAGGGGACAGCGTAGTCCAAGGCGCCTGGGAGAAGAAGTCCTTCTCAGCGCGAGTTCGCTCCTCAGCACTGGAAGAACTGTCATCTGCACTTCGGTTCTTCACAACACAGTATCCAAGTTGAAGATCACGTCGCTTTCCGTTCACAAGGTCAACGACAACAGCCTTTGTAGCTTGTTCGACAGCCAGGTCAGGTTTGGTGAGAACGCCGAGAGTTCGCTTACCCTCAGGGTCGACTTCCTTGGCATAGGTGAGAATCTTCTGGTTCGCGATGTCTCCGTTACAAGGAACGACAGCGAGGATGATGGTGCGTGACTCTTGAATGTAATTTTGCACCATGTTCTTGACGAGCTCAATGTCTTCCTTGGTGGTGACGCCAGGAGTGACGTTCTCAAACATTCCGGGAACATCGATGACAGTCAAGTGATCTTCGTTAGGGCCGCTGATCTCGACGCGGAGGACATCGCGACTGAAGGCAGAGCCAGTAGAGCCATCACCAGACTCCGAATTGATGCCCATCACCTTGGCGGCCTAACGAGACTATGTTAGAAGATTCCATATGCGTTTAGAGGATGAGGTACTAACATCTTGGAAAATCTGAGCAAACTCCTCGGCATCGAGGTTCGTCGCAGTGCGATGAAAGGACTTTGCTTGTTCTGCATCCGCATCGACAGCATGAATAGAGACAACGATGCTCTCAGTTTCCTCACGACGACAGATGATCTCTGTTGCATGGCGAGTGCAGAGTGTCACTGACCGAGGGAAGTGAAACCCAGTGAGAGATTCGAGGACACTGGACTTTCCAGCACTTTGGTCACCAACTACAACCATCTATATTGACATTAGCTGAGAGTATCTGGTGCGAGGTGATAAAGAGACATGCCTGAGGGAGAGGCACCATGTTGGAGATGCCGAGCTCTCGCAGCTTGTCCATCTTGTCCAAGAGGGCTCGATTACCGAGCCCTTGCTCGGACTTGACTGTCTTTGCGGTAGTCATCTTGACAAGACGGAGTTCTTTGCAAGAGCGTGTACCGTATGTCGCTTGACCGGTGGAGGTTGCGTAGGATGAGGGGAGAGATAACGACCACCGTATGGATTTAGCGGTGGAAGAAGAAGAATGAGAAAAGAAGATGAACCTGGGGGGAGAGAGGAACTTATACGATGCCTGGCTGGCTCTTATTCGAGGCCTGTGAATCACTCACAGATAAGAACCCAAGGATTCTCGGGTGCTTGCAGTGGCAGCAGCTGTACGTTACGGTCACCTCGCAGGAGACCCTTCACCAAGGCCCAGCGACACTTCTATCTATCTATTTAATACAGTTCTTAAGCCTAGAGGGCTATGTTATTTCTGCCTTATTCATGCATGCTATGGAATGTGATGGCGCAATCTGCGGCCTTGATACCAGGCATGAGTGAATGAACTGAAAGGGATGCTGCATTCACCAAAACATCAGCCCAAATTGATATGGGAAACTGAACCAATTGAGACTCAGATTCTGCCTTGCAGGTACCCATCAGATTTGGTCTTCAAGAAAGTTGTCTTTTGCTTTATGGTGGTCGGCCTCCGACAGCTGCGCCCTGCTACTGTCGTGGAGTTTCATCCCCCGAAACGGGCCTAAATTCCTCTTTTCGTTGTCTCTTTTCTCAGGCTGTTGGTCGACCCCTGCAAAACTTCGGCCAACTGCTGTAGGTAGCAGGGTTGGCGTGGCGTGATCTATAGAGGCACATAGAAACTATTTCCCAAGAAGGACGACTCCGGCTACACGAAGCCCCTTGAAATGCGCAGTTCCTCGAAAAGTCCACCCCGGCCACTTATACCGGCCAGGGACACCAGAGGCAGCCAGAACAGAACACAACATCAAGGACAATTCGATCAGGATTCAACATAATATTCATTCCGTTAATTCATGCTGGGGGTATCTCGCTAGCTAAACAAAAACGCTTATCCTTTTTCCGATCCCGTATATATATGTGTGTGTGTGTGTATATAACCAATCACCACAAGGAAACAATTTCCGTAACAGGCATACCGCGAAATGCAAGATCCTGCCTCTTTATATACCAAGCCTCGAGCAAGGCCATCTCCACAGCCCCAGGGGCCTCTGTCAAGTTCGACAGGACAGGCCCAACAGGCTTAGGTTCCAGGGCAGGGTCCAAGACTCCGCGGGGAGAAACACATAGGGATGGAGGCTGCAAGGCGGACTCGAGAGTATGAACAAATCGCTCGGCGAGTGGGTGTGTTGAAGTTGTGTATTGCTTGGCTGTCGCGAGGCATCGTGTGGCTTCTTCAGTTACAGGGGCGGGGTTGGTGATTATGTCTCTGAAGAGGGGATGTTGGACCAAGACGGTGAGGGTCATACCAATTATGCTAAGGGCTGATGAGAGTTAGAATAAATACCGTAGTAGAAGGATGTCTTGGCTTACCAATGGCAGAATGACTCTCGGGAGGACCATCAAAGGTCACCAATCTCCTCTCGCGGGCCATGATATCTTCTAGCTCCACGCTTGCGGCATAACACGACTCGAATAGTCCTGCGAGTATTGATTTTGCCATTATTGAAGTTGGCTGTGGTGTATTGCTGCTGATAAGCTTCATGATAGCTACTCGGGGGATTAATGCCTTGGTCTCAAGATATCTATCATTTGTTAGCTCATTATGTCTCGGCTTGTAGTCCACCAACATACCTCATGCGCAATAAAGTTGCTTGGCGACGGAAAATAGCCTCGGGTTGTGTGCAGGGAAACTTGACGCGCAGATGCTCAGGGATAGCGGTATGCCAATCTTCCAAATCACAATCCAACTTCAGTGCATCGGATAGAACATCAGAGACCGATTCTTTACCAGAATCTGATTTGTGGTTGAAAGAATCTTGAATAGGCTGAAGAATATCGTTGTACAGTTTCAAGGTTTGGTTGAAGAAAGATAGTCGTGAAGGGGTATCGCAAGGTTGAACTCGGTCGGGGTTGTGAGGAAAAGCCTCAAGATACTCGTCGTCGATTTCCTGTGGAAATGTGCCAAATGATGGGTTTGTTTGGCTTCCGGGGGAATTCTGCATCCTGACAAGCAGAGCACAAGCACACCATGTCCTTCTCCGTTCCTCGCGTTCAGCCTGTGCTTTTCCTGGGAGATCGACATGAAGCATGAGACCTTCTGCGAGTCGAAGAGCCATGCCAGTCAACATCCAACTCTCTTGAACCGTACCCGCTCGTCGCAAGAATCGAGCATGAACAATCAAAGCCTGGACAACGGGGAGAGATGACACGGATAGAAGGTCGACGAGGAGAAGAGTCTTGGCTTGCTGGTGAAATTCGAAGGCGTGAGATACGTGGGACTCGACGGATTCTGTATCCGATGGCTTGGCAAGTTGACCAATGGCTAGCATTCCTAAAAGGAGAGAGTAGGTGGCTGCGAGTTCGGTGGCTTCCTCGAGGGGAATGTCACGGCGGTAGCGAGAGTTTGCAACAGCGATGAGGCGATGATAGCGTTGGTAGAACGATGGTCGGTGGATAACAGGCATGGCGATCCAGTCTATGCTGAAATACTCTGCTAATGACTCGTCCATGAGGTCTGCTGGTGGAAGGGTGATCTTCTGAAGCATCAGAGCCGCCTTGACGTTGGAAGAATAGGAGCCAAACGATGAAGGCTTGGCTGGAGCAGCATCTTCAAGATCATCAGTCAATGGTGGGCTAGCGCCCATAAGATGGTGTGGGCGAGAGTAGTAGCTGGCTGGTTCGTGAACTACAGGTAGTGAACCAGCTCTGGAAGAGAAGCTGGGCAAAGAATAGCCAGAGTCGGTGTGGATTGGAGGGAGAGCATGATCAACATGTCTTGGAGGTCTCGCTATACGCTCAGACACAACACTGGGCGAGGTAGATAGTTTTCTCCATTCTTCTTGAGCAGGCGTCGTAGCGACGAAAGCATTGTGGCCATGAGCTACCAATTCCTAGAGGGCGTATGAGTGAAAGTCCTGAGCGTAGGGAATATGAGTAAGGTACTTGTTGTAAAAAGACTTACTAGCTGCTTCTCCTTCTCTTCAAGTTCCTGGACTCGCTTCTGGAGAGCACGGATGTAGCTATCATTGAGTTTTAGTTTCTTATCTGTATGATACGATGATTGTGGCTTTTGACGCAAACTCACCTCCGCGACGAAGCGATGGAGCCTTCATGCTCGATCTCGGGATAAACACACTGATCAGCACAGAGACCGCGTCGTGAACACGAGTCGCAGACAGGTCGAGCACCGTCACAGCGGATTTTACGATCGCGACACTGTCGACAAGCCAAAGACCTCGCCTTTCCGGGTCTGGCAGTGGCAGAAGTTGCGTGTTGTCGGCGGGTGGCCGAAGCGGAAGCCGATGACCCGGGAGATGAAGCCTTTGACTTTGTCATTGTGTCTTCGGGCCGTCGGTCTCTATTTCTCCTTTTTGCCTTTTTGATTTTGGAGGTTGAAGCGACGGGGAGATTGACAGTTTGCGGGTCGTCAATTGATGTCAAGAAGGGAACGAGAAAAATCGGTCGTGACTCGTTCACCCCTTGACCATGGATGCGCTGCGCTCTAAGACGGCCGCCGGGGTGGCCATTTTCTGTCATGGTCACGGTTGTCGGTAGTCGCCGTGTAGTGTAGTTCCAGGTTTCAAGTGGAGATTTCTGATTTCGGGTGTCGGGACGTCGGCGTACTTATCGGGGACTTTGCACATAATGAATATGATGATATATTGAATATCTGTCTGATGCAATAGAGACTCAAATACTCTGACCTCATTCTTCTAGTCTCCATAGCTTGCTTATTGCTTCATCCTCATGCATTCCCCGGATAAAGAAAGGGTCCTGATGACGGTTTCTGAGGCATGTCCCCCAAAATTATATGGAGACCGGACGGATCATCGACCATCGGCCATCGGTCATCGGCTACATTCATTGGCGTTGTTGGTCATCGGATCCATCAAGGGCCTCGACAACTCCCCGACCTCCCCGACATCCAGCACAAGGGTCAACGACGTGGGCTAATTACGTACATACATGAGAATCAGAGAATTCATCATGTTCGCTTCGACAGCCGCAACTTACAACCGACTTGTAAAAGCAAACTTATGATATTTACTCGAGATGGACTTGATCAGATCAACTATTGCTGGGTCACAGAGACCCTAGCCATCAGTTATACAGTCTATTACACCCTTGGTCTCAGTCTCTCAACTCCCCGTGATATACACGATCACCTTGACTCTCGGTCCGTCGCGCGGCCTCTTCCCTCCGACTTCCGCCACTAATCGTCGATTCCACCCACGCCAAGGGTCGAGACTAGACTTGCACGAGCTCCCCGTGACCCAGTGACGCCACTGAAAATCTCATCCTCTCCTTCATTCCCGTCTTTTGTCCGGCGTATCAAGCATGTCACCGAGATCCCGTCATAGGCGAGCCGAGCAACCTCTTCTTAACGACCACCTTGTAGCATCCAAGCATACTCCAGTTCAATGGCTGTCAAGATGTAGTTATGTCTACAAGTTATCAATTATCACATTTCTCCCGGATCGATAAACAAGGTCCGTAAACGAGGACAGCTACTGTTGTCAGCTTGAATTCGAGAAATAGTATCATGGTTAAAACTCCCTAGAGTTTTATGATATTCCGCTGCAGTATACTTATATAAGGTCCGCAACATAACTGGAAAACTAAACATAAGTGCTTTGCGTTAGAGATGTAATCATAAATAACCTTCTAAAACCATACATTATCTCCTGCTGAATGTATGATACTTCTCCCTACAGTGGTTCGCTAGCAGATATTTCAAGTTATTCTCGGCATGGGATAAAGTCCAAACACAGCAAGAAACATAACCCAAGCACACTGTAACTTCTCACAATCTTCCCATAGAATTCATCATCTCTCACAGCCATATCATATATGTAAGTCGGAGGCACCTATTGACAGAACTCTCCCAAGCTCAAGGAGAAGAATCATAAAGATTTTCACAGGCCGGACCTTCTGATAGGTTTTCGCCAGACGGTTTCAATAAAAGCTTGGTCGTGGGAAGCTCTCTTGCCAACTTGTAAACGCCCCTAGGAGGCAACAAAACTTCTAATGTCAAATTCGAGCCTCAGGAATAAAGTGGTATAAGAGATTACTTGTATGTACTAAACCCTGACTAACTATTCTCTCACTCTCTCACTTAGGATAAATTTTCCTACTTCCCCTAGCCGCCGAGGTCCTTTGCATCAGCGGTTCTATATTCCTTTTGGCTTCTTATAGGATCTGATCTATACTCCTCTGATACCTTGCCACTGGGCTTTTCAAGGCTGCAACTTAATCTCCCTATTCTGGTAAGCTCCGTGGCTTACTCCCGACACAGATATATATCTTGCAGCATGAGCTTTGAAATGGAATCTGGTTGGGTTAAGATATTCCAGATGATAATTTTTAGGGTAGTGCATATCTTGTCTAAACCCTTCTTTGAGATTTCAATATATTCATTCATCTTCTGACATTTGATATCTTTGTACCGCCAAGTTTGTAAGTAAATAAGCCCGGCCTGGGGTCGAGTAATATCAGCTTCCGTACCATAGCATTGAGCTGAATCAAAAATGCCTCCATAGCCTCTTGGTAAAAAAGTAAAAGTGTGTCGTCACCTTTTACTTCCTGCTGACAATCAGCCGTCTGCTTTCAAAGATCACCGCGGCATTGGTTTAACAAACCCAGGCGTTGTGACCATGGCATAATCCGCATTCAGCAACAAGAGACTGATCCCCTATTGGCAAAATGTACGGGCAAAAACTAATACAGAGAAGTCCACCTATATCATATGCATTCAACCAACCTCATCGGTCTCCAGTCAAGTGCGCGATAGCTTAGCACAAGTCTTGTTTGAAAGCTCAGTTCGAACATCATCTAAGATTGTGTGCATTACATCATATCTCGATAGAAGCAGTGTGGCAATGTGTATCAAGTGATTTCGAAAGCTCTTGATGATGCAACTTTCAATAAGGAATATTATCAAAGACGGAACTCGAGGCCCGTTAATGAGGTCCAACAGCAGCTGCAGTGAGCACCCAGGAAGTATGACAAGGCACAAGCCAGACATCAGAGTCTTAGGATATGCTTTTCAGCAGACTGGTTATCAGTGATGTAAAGCCGAGTTAGTTTCGAGGCTTTCGACAAAGGGCTGCATAAGCATCCAGCTCGAACTACTTATCGAAATTGGACTGTACCATGAAGACAATGATAAGTACTGTCATAGAACTACAGTCAAACGCCTTCAGGAAGTTACAGACTTCTTTACAGTGCCCCACAAAACTATACAATTATCCATTTCCAAGCCTCAAAGGCTAATGGCAATATCTCGGAGCCTTGCATTAATCCATCGAAAATCACTTCCGTGCCGCTCCCATATTCCGGGAGTTCGGGTCACTCGTCAATCCGACTGTCTCAGACACGAAACTGCCGTGTCACCAAATACAAGGGCACCCGCATTTTCACTAAATAAACTCATGAAAGCATGTGAGACAAGTGCTGAATAGAGTTCAGCTGACAGACAGCACGTCAGGGAGTCAATGTCACTGTACGTTAGTTATTTTTACCAGGATCAAGGGACGAGGCGCCCCCTTGGTTAGAGTTTATGAGGTTTCAGGGGAGAATATGCTTAAAATGTCAGGGTCTAGTGATATAATTGTGTCAGATGTATTTATGCATGTCTTGACTCAGGGCAAGTCTTGGCAGATGAAGTTGTGAGTCTTTTTGTCGTTAATGCTCTCAGGACTAAGCCTCTATTCGCACTCTATACGGCTTTCGCCTACTGGACAGGGGATGTTGAAATTCGGCAGATGAAATGCCAAGACTCCCGTCGGGTCGCCGAACTCGCGGCCTGTCCGTCATGAAGTTGCCGGTGGGATGGTTGGTATTTATCCGCGATGAGATGCTGAATAATGCACTTAACTCTATGAGGGCTGAGTTGAGATTGGTGCACGCTGATTGTTCCATATTACTGCTATTCCCCTAGACTGCCGTATCGGTTGTAATGGTCTTTCGGCAGATGAGTTTACGCCGTAAACGTTGGAGGCCTTCAGACCATGACCATGCCAAGCCCTTAAGGGTCTAAAGCCGTACCATTGACCCATTGTGTGTTTGATTGTTAGTCATCCTGCAACCTTTTGACTTCACTGGGATATGTGATCATGAAGAGGCAGGATAGAATCTATGACTCTTTGCTCGTATTCACCCAGAGCATCTCTCAAGACTTGAAGCTAGCAGGCTGTTGTAAAGGACAATTGATCTCAGCGCGATATTTACGAAAAAGTGAGAGACCAACGGAAACTAAAATCAAAAGATTTGCGATCATCACCTTGGTTGAGGACCATGGTGATACTCTGGAACCCAGCAACATGTCTTAACACATTCTGAAATCTGACAGCTTGTTAGCTTGATTTATATGGCCAAGATATTATATATATATTACTAGGTCAAGAGATTCACAAGTCATGACAACAGAATGGTTGACGCTCTGAGACTTGCTTCTTGAACATTGGCCGAACCCCAACTCGGTGGACCTACGTTGCAAAGTCTTCTGGCTGGTTATAAAGTCGATCTTGGCTATACCATTTCTCCCGTAGCTATGAACGTGACAAATGAACCGAAACTTTGGGATCTGCTCAGTACCTATCACTATGGTGACAATGAAGATATCTGAGAGCCCGCCCAAGTCAATAAAATGTGTTCACCGAGTAAAGCTACGTGATGATGGGCCCGAAAGGCATCAAGTGAGGTCTGCAGATGGGCCACATGTTTACTGCTATGATAATGACGCGATCTCACAGGAAATGCTCCAATATTTCCTTGTCACTGGATAGAGACCAGGCACTGGGCAACAGTACCTAGGCGTTGACGCGAAATCTTTCGCCCCCACGAAGACATCGTAGCGATCGTCTATCGATATCTCAATCAAGTAACGGCCGACTAGTGATTTAAGAGCTTACAAAGGATCCATTTGCTTAGCCAAGTCAATTGACTTGGTATCTATCTCGGCATAAGCTGAGTGAATCTCACTGCTTCGCCAATGCTCGTATACTCCACACGTCAGGATTCAGGGACAAATTGGGCTGCAACGGCTGACAGCGCATTGGTTTTCCTATCTTGCATCTTGGCTAGTGATCGCGATGATCTCGTGATGCGATGGAGAGATAAGCATCAAAAAGTCCAAGCTTCTGCCTTGCTGACGCGCGAAGGATGCCACAATGGTAGGGTGCTAGTGGGAGTGGACCTATCGCGTGTAAGGTAAGCAAGACTTTAAACTCTCGTCAAGATATGCTTAAATGGACCTTTAATTGAGGCGTTCACTTTAGTCTGGTACTGTCACGGTAAAAGAAGGATCAATTAAATAGTGAGGCTGTGTATTATAGAGACATGTTCTATTGTCTGTCTATATGCGATATTAAATGTGATATGAGCAGCGCAGTTTTTTTCCAATGATGTACTTTATCCAATAAATCGTAGTCACATCAAAGTATTGGTAGACAAAAGCGCTTACGCGTGGTGAGCGTGACGGCGGAAACGAGATCGCTCGATGTACTCGGACAGAGAGCGCTCATCAACAGTCTTCTCATCCTCAGCCTCCTCATCATCCTCAAAGTCACGCTTGGTACGCTTGGTGGTCTTGTACCAGTTGGCAGCGGGGTCACCGAGGCACTGGCCAACAGTAACGGCTGAAGAAAGGTCAGTAATGAAGAAGAATGATCATAGAGAATACTCACGAATGCGGGTGCTGCGCTTGACGGCGTCAAGGACCTTGGGAATGAGGTTGCGGACAGTGTTCTCGTGGACATCGTGGAAGAGAGCAATAGATCCACCGTTGGTGATACCCTTCTTGAAGAGGTTGAGAGCAGTGTTGGTCTCAGCGGGGGTGTTGTACTCCCAGTCAAGAGAGTCGACATCAGCATTGATGACGTGGTATCCCAGAGTCTTCATGACGGATAGGGTGTTGGCGTTGTAGCTGAAGTAAGGGGGACGCATGTACGTGGGCCACTTTCCAACGATCTTGAGGAACTCGGCCTCCAGACGAGTCATCTGGGTTCGGACATTGGCGTTGCTGATGGTAGCAAGGTCGGGATGGCTGTAACTGTGAGGGTGTTAGCTATTATACGGACTGTCACACAGCATATTATCAATGATGAAACACATACGTGTGAGAACCAAGCTGGTGACCCTCAGCGACGACACGCTTGACGGTAGCAGCGTAGTCGTTGATGTTGGCCCAGTTCTCGCCGTTCATGAAGAAGGTGGCCTTGTAGCCGTACTTCTTGAGCTGGTCGAGGAGCTCGTTGGTGTAGGCGAAGGGACCATCGTCGAAGGTGAGGGCGATGTTTCTGTCGACAGTGCACTTGGTGATGGCGACGCCGACAGGGACAGCGGCAGCGGCAAGCTGCAGCAGGCCGGCGCAGGTAGCGAGGACAGAGAAACGCATTTTGGAATAGGGTATTAGAGTAAAGGACGTAAACGACAGTACTGAAACTAGAATAGCTTCAAAAAGAGAGATAGAGGTGAAGAAACGAGTGAATGAACTGCGGCTGTGGAGTTGAACCTAGGAACGTCTAGAACAGCAGAGGAATCTTCTTTCATATATACTTCTTTCTCGTCCCCTTCAGACTTTCTTTCACGGGCTTTACAGCACAGAGCCGTGCCGAGCTGAATCACCCAGAGCCGGGTTATGGGTGTGGCAGCTATGAGCATGGGTATCCCTCCCCTCAACCTTGCCGTCGACGTACGAGGCCCTTATGGCCCTTGATAGCGCGTACCTATTTGTGCAGTACAGTATTAGTCCTTTAGTGTGCAGATAGAGTACTGCAGCAGGGGTTATGAGTTCAGAGACTGGTCCTGGGGTTTCATCGTATGCAGAGAGCTGGAGACTCGGGAATCTTGGCAGTCGACGGAATGGAACCTTGCATTTAAATTGAACCGGTCATTGATTGAATTTCGTAAGTGACGAAAGAGTCGATATTCTTACACCATGTTCCTCGTCCTCGTCCTCGTGGGAGCGTATTCCGTGGCTCAATGGCTCTTCCTACGAGATCGCACCCTTGTCCCTGGTATTGCGCTATCTAATGCAGGACGATCCTCGAGCCAATCTCTTGTGCAGGACACTGATGTCTCAGGTACTCTTGTATCGCGGCCCGACGAGTAAAAAGAGCAACAAGAGCATTATCTATTTCCTCGTGAGTCTTACAGCAGCATATACCATGTGCTCACAAGACAAGAGTTTCAGCCACTATTGGACGGACGATAAAGGACAGGCTCCAGGGGTTCAGGGCGGGTAGACCATACCAATACCCATGTTCGGGCGTGACCCCCCCTGGAAGGCTCACTAAGGTTAAAAATTAAATAGCCAACGTTAACGTAACCTTAACCTTAGTCTGGGCTCTCTTCGCGATTACCGAACAGGGCTTGTCTCACGAGAACCCAGAAAAGTGAAACCTAGACTACTATACCTAGGAACGGAGAATAACTCCTCGAATGGGATAAAAGGCTTGGCCATCGGGCATCCGCTTTGAGTAGTCGCCGACCTGTCAGTACCCAAGGTAGATTGACCTGCGAAATAGGGGACAGTAGCATTTACTACCCACCGACGAGCTGAGGAGAGACATGGACAAGGCTTTATTTTCTCACCAGAGCTGTGGTATTGGTATTGGTATTGGTTCGATAAGATGCAATTGCACGTACGACGCCAAGATAAGAGCAGCCTTGTTTCTCTCGGTCTTCTCGTCTAGTGGCTATCTCATGTACGAACTCTTCCTGCAGACTGGATGCTCACTGCATTAGATAGCAACAAACAATAAGCCACTTGACGTATGCCAATGTCAACCTCAACACCATTACTAACTACTCACCTTACGGTGTACGATAAAATATCTTCAACCGAAGAAATTGCCGAACATCACTGCCAAGTAAAATCCCATCAACTCGACACAATTAGCTAGAGCTTATTCCTTCACTCCAATATCCGTGCAGTCCGAAGAGTCCACTGTCTGTTCTCACGGTCTCGAACCAGACAGAGCAAAAAGAGGCCCCCAATTTTCCCTTAGTCTCGCGTCGATAACCGAACTCATCCACCCATATCCACAATGGATGCTTTGTCTTCAGGAGAATGAGACTCTAACAAAAAGCAACGGCAAAAAAAGAGACAACTGCTACAACAGTTCAGTCATCATACCCGTAATAGTCGCAGTCACAGTCAGAAAAACACCAAGCCGGGCATCAAAATCTCCGAGTAGTGTCTGTCAGCCCCCCTTTCTCATCAAACATGCATCTCTTGCACATCATTTATGGGGCCATCACAGGTTTCTTTTGCTGAGAGATTACTGATATGCAACTCCCTTCAAATCAATTGTTTCCCTAACTAGTAGCCCGAGCCCGAGGACCTAAAAATGGGTATCTCCAAGCCTCAGCCGTTCGATCTACAACAAGGTAGCTCTATACTTCCCTACACGCCAAGTCCATCCAACCTGCACTGCAAATACCTGTCACCACAGCATAAAGGAGACCAGAAAACAACGCACCCCATCTTCAATGGACGATCGCCCGTGTCCCTCTGAGCTGGCCTTGCCAAGACGTAGCCAAGGCTGATTAACAAAGACTAACGTTCTCACATAAACAACAAATACGAGGACCTCGAAAAGACGTCAATCAACAAGGCCGACAAAGACCGTCAGCCGCAGGGAGCATCCATGAACGGGAAGGATTTGTCCTGAGGTTCCCCAGATGATATCAAACGTGCAATAATAAACCAGGGGCTTCGATACTCCGCTTCGGGTACGATATCCCGGGTCTAGAGAGACAAGCCCGGTCGTTCTGTTGACAGCGAAGCCCCGTATGATTGGAGGCTGGAGCGACTCGTCTCCTTCAGGCTTCACGTTTTCCCTATTATAGAAGCTGGGTTGGTATATCACCGTTCTTCGCGGATACCGATCCTGGTAGTCCGCTACAGAGTTAAACAGGAGTTTAAGACAAGAGAAGAAAGGTTTTTATGCTTATTTAGACAAGGTTTTCGATCCTCGAGGTGAACGAATAAATCAGGCAGTTATTTATAACTGCCAAGAAATCGGTCAGTCAGTTGTGAGTGTGTGATTGATACAAGCAAAGAGTCAGTTTCCGTTCGCTTCAACGCCCAGATCCTTAATCAACTCCCCGACAAAAAAAAAAAAAAAAAA